>OX246739.1:44463551-44478551 GCA_945910005.1 Isoperla grammatica
AGACGTACTTGGAGGATAATGCAAGGCGGGGCGGGCGGTGTTGGAAGTGGGTTTATGGAAATATAAGCTTCTGAATACAAACTACAGTAGAAGTGGAGCAAGCAGGCTAAGGTGGGAAAACGTATAAATCGTCCTACAAAAAAATGTATATACAAACGAAAATCCGCACGAGTGGTTTCTTACGTGAGTTATGCAGAAGCACTTTTTAATTTTGCTCCTGAAGGGGTTGAAGGAAGAACCTTCTGGACTACCCCCTCCCCTCTCCCCATTCTCCCTCCCCTCCACAGATTGTTTCCTTGCATAAGTTATGAGTTAATAGTTTCGTGTCTCGTTTCAGTGCAGGTCCAAACAGCTAAAAACGGCTCATTATAGTCTTCGTAATCGACGCCATCGCCGTGAAAGCAATTCATTCATTATAATAGCAGGCCTCAGACAGTCAAACATAAGAAAAGCTGGCAAAGTGTATACGTAACTAAATAAACAATGAAAAATGTAATTTGAAGTACAATGAACGAATTAATTGCAGATGGAATGAACACAAATTTACCAATTATTGTTTGGTAAAGTGGATGGATTAAAAGGGGGGGAGGGGGGTGAACGCCGTCCGTTCTAAACTCCATTCTTACAAAACCGTTTGAATTTGAAAATGCTTATGAGGGATATAATGCTTAATGACTCAATGAGGAAAATAAATAAATATGCGAATACATAAAAATTAATGAATAAATAAATGAGGGAAATAAGAGGGTGGTTGAGTTCAAATTGGAAATTATGTATTTACTAAATTATGCAAAACGACGACAAAACAGCTAACAGATTGGTCACGAATTTTTCGTCAATACACAATACATATATTTCATTACAAACAGATCACAACACGGCAAGTAACAATACGCTGAGATGGTAAGAGCGAGGGATCAGGGCTCTGTGCCCGGTCATCCCCGTCATGGCAGACGCATGGACGTCGAGGCAGTAAAACCGGAAGTGCTGCGAGCAATCATTACCCTACGCACTTAGCCCGATGGGCGGGGGAGTTGAACACGCCCAATAAAAAGCCCACTTTCTGCCGAAGCCAATGCTAATTGACGGGGTCTTTCACTCGATCCAGTTAGGTTATTAGTTGTACGTTTACTCACCAGGGTAATCCGTCATCAACCTTGATGCTTCTCGTATTAGAACAGAAAAATAGTTCATTCTGGACTCCACTCTTTGTCAACTATCATAGTTAGTAAACTTATATATTTAAACTTGTATATGAAATAATATCATTAATACTTGAGATGGAGCACAACATGGTATATGTAGACCTACACCTTATTCACTGAATTGGATAATTTAACCCGATTCGTTCAGGATAGAATTTGTATTTGGTTTTATTGCTTTACAAGCAAGGTGCCAAACAGCCGATTACTGACTTCGTAAATGTTATATTTTAAATTAACCATACATCAATGATAGACAATCAATCATTGAAGCTTGGATTTCGCAGGGGGGGGGGATGGACCGTACCCCGCCAACCCCCCCCCCCTCTGTACACGACACTGCGCACACTAAACCATACAAAAACTCGTGTTGATATTTTTCTCGTTTACAACGTGTGTTTAAGCATTCGTGAGATATTGTTCAAAACCCGTTAAATTCCCGCGGTTTCATACAATACAATCCTTTCACCCGTAAGTGCATTAGTTTTGGTTGCCAGCGGTATGAGCGCTAACTAAAACGATCCAAACGTCACCTGAATGTTGACGGACTGACCAAAAACCAGACACGCCCATTTGCATTCCCGATCGGGAGGTCGTAACTTACCGCGCTCTCCTTGGTTTACTCAAAGAAGCAACTTTCCGAGAGAACTTTCTCGTTTTCGTGAGTTTTAACGAGATTATAACGACTAGTTAGGCCTAGTTGGTTGGCCGGCGGCGTGGGACGAACACCGCACACATACATGACCACGAGGGCTCCACGGCTTCGTCCGAACAAGTACTTACTTATAACATTACGTTATTTATTTATTTGACAACTTACCGTTACATCCACGATATAGTGCACACGCACACAATATCTAAAATCTAAGAAAGAGATTTTTAGTGATAGAATTCAATGGATGAGCGTCCGGTAATCACAAAGCACAAAACACGATAAATATATTATACTTGACTGCGGGAGGCGCACACTCAAGTCTTTGAACTGGATTTACGTTACTGGAACCATGATTGGAGGTTGGGCCCGTATACTATTACCGCCCAAAATTAATGTTTTTTATTATATCATGAGAACGCTTCCAAACATTGAAAAAGTGATTCTGATCCTGTCTTTGGTTTTGTATCAGCTAAAAAAATGGATTTAAAAACATTCACAGTTTTTTATCGTTACAATTGTTATTTTGTTTGAAATTTAATAATTAATAATAACCCAAGAAATAAAATAACAACCGTTTTTTTTTTAACTTTTTAAATCCATTGTGTAGCTGAAACAAAACTAAATGCGGATCAGAATCACTTTTTCAATATTTGGAAACGTTATCACGATATTATAAAAAAACATTAATTTTCCGCGGATTAAATACACATTCCCGTAAACAGCTTTCTGACCAGAACCCACGTGCTTAGAAGCGCACTAGAGGCAACTCGTGTCGCCCATCGGAACAGCGAACTGACGCACCAAGGGAAGAGCTCATAAGTAACTAAACCATACAAAAAAAAGAGTTGCTATTTCTCTCTTTTACAGTGTCCCTTCGCTGTCTGGAGTGCCGAGATGCGGACCAACCTATAGAAGTGCGACCTCCTACTAGCTGACCAAGGGCCTATGTGTGAGTGGGGAAGAGTGCAGCATCCAAGTCACCTTCTGTTCATCCCCCGCCTCCACGAACCATCTACCCTGCATGACATCTTGGAAGCAAATGCGAAAGAATAGCCGTTACAAATTTCTGGAAATATTGTGTTTAACCAGATACGGAGAAAAGAAGAAACTGAAAATGTTCACGCACTGAGTAGGTACACAAGAAAAACAAACGTTACTTTGTGTCTACTGTTGCGAAGGCGGAGGGGGGAATGTGTGTACCTATGGGCAAGGTCTACTGGATTTACTCCTAGCGGAGTAATTGCGAAGCGCAAAGTAAGGTCATTGAATGAGATCCAAAATCGCCATTTTGGATCCAACTACAAAAATCGCATTATTATCTAAATAATTTCCACCAATAATGTGAATTTACGCGTAAAGTATTACAAAATATATATATATATATAGAATGTGAAGACAAAATCTCATTACCGATTGTTATTTTGTCTTTTTGGCCCATAATTTGTTTTGACAGATCAATTCGTTTGTTTTTCTGAATGATTCTCCCATTTGAATAACATGGGATTTTTAACATTATGGAAATAGGTTAGATGACCTTACTTCGCGCGCGCTGCGCGCGCGCTACAAGCGATCTAGTGGACCTTGCCTATGGGAAGTAAAGCGATCGCCCACGAGTGCAGATCACGAAAAAGGTCGAAATGTCACACGTTTGTACTGTCGGTTATTCGACAAGAAACCTTCATAAGATATTGGGTCACGAAAGCTCACAGGATACTTTTAGAAAAAAGAAATGCTCATGGTCGTGCTTTATTGTACACAATGTTGTCGCTACTGTGAGTAGAAAAAATACATTTTTTCGTGAATAAATAAAATTAAATAGCATCTTCATTACACATCATAAGCATTAGGTCCTGCTACGCGAACCACCAGAGAGGTCGGCATGGGGGGGGGGGGGGGGGGGTTAAATAAAAACACTTTTCCTTATTTTATTAGTTATATTTTAATTTCCTAGTTCTTTTTATTCATATTTTGATTTCATTATACTTTCATAAAAAGTCAGGTTATTAGTCTAGACGAAACGCCAAAATGGGTTATTTATTTTAATTTACCATAGGAGCCAATATCCATCTTTGTACTCGATCTGATCACAAAATGAGTTAACATTACCATTTGGCCGTGAAACTGTACGACATACGTATAATTATATATGATTGTACCCGGGTTACAAGCTGCCGCGTTACGGATATTATATCTAGTATGTATATTTGTGGGTGTATTCCATCTGATGCATGAGTATAGAACATGAAGCAGGCGTGACAATGGCATGAACCGAAAATAGAGAAAAATACATAACATGCCGTATTAAACAGCAATGCAACACACTCGGCAACACCGTAATGTAAGTGAAACACACAATGAACGCGTATACGTACGTGCTGTTTTATACCTACTAACACACGATACTACGAAACATTAACAAAATTTGCTTTTATGACCGAAGCACGTTTTAAGCTACAAAGAGATCGATAAAACGAAAAAATTAAGTACAACCGTGCGATGATGGCAGGGCAGATTCAACATGCCACCTGGGTACTCGAGTACATGGACGAGAGAATTGCCAGCGAAATGTGTGAAGCCAAGACTGAAGATACAATGCAAGGCCAGCGTAGTGGCATCAAACCATGGTGTGAAGCGTTCCTGGTTTGTCACCATCTCGATTTGAGCATCGTTGCCAAAATACACGATACAAATGAATGAATGAATGTTCATTAAACGTCCCATAAACTTCAAGACTCACACGCATATTATAAGAAATGAAGATCATCTGCATCTGGCCTCTGTTAACACAAACTACGGAAAAAAATCAATTGACTTTAGAGGATATCAAATATATAATGAACTACAACAAAATATAAAATCTATAAAACTAGCTAGAGGTAGCAAACTATTTAAAATAAAATTAAAATTTTGGCTTCTTCCAAAATTAAGTTAACTCCTGGTACTTTAGTCTCTGGTAATGGTAACATTATACCCAGTGTATTTCTTTTGTAGGGGTTGTTTTAGCAATATTGCTATACTGTCTCCAAAATATTGTTTGACTATTAGTTTAATTTTAAGTTCCATGTGCCCTTTAAATTATTAAGTAGCATATAACCTGTTTTCTTGTTGTTGTAACAATGATAAGCCTACTGTTTATTAATAAGACCTAGTTTTAAGCTTTTCCAAATCCATTACCTATTACAACTTTCAGTTTCGATTTCCGTCCATCATAGACAACTATAATGTAAAAGCCCCTTATAGCAAGCTTAGGCTCTTTGGGGGCTAGTATCCATGCTGTAACATGTATTTGTTAAATATCAATAAAAACCTTCAATGAATTAATGAATAAATAAATACAAAATGAAAAAAAACGATAGAATTTGTTTACGATACGTCAAGTGGAATCACAATGATGCGAAACAATACCCATTACGTTTTGCACGATCAGTGAAATACGAATGGTCTATTATTTATTGAGCCTTTATTCACAACAGAAAAATACATTTCCACCAGTGAATATAGTAAATGGACATCACATTAAAAAAAAAAAAAAAAAAAAAAAAACAGAAACAGAGTTTGTATACAGAGCTTCATCGGTTCCATCTTAAGCAGCCCTGCGCTGGCATTTGAACAAGAATTTGTTTCATGTTCATCAACGGGAACCTTCAAGCATACAATCACTAAATCACAAATACATGGCGTTCTCTGTACACACTCATTTTCACTGGCCTGTTTGTTTTTCTAATGCGACTCTTGTAACCTTCTCCAGGCTTCGCTTTTCTTCAGTGTCTGTCTATTTGTAACTCAGTTAGTTCGATTGTCGGGGTTCTCTAACGTTGTATTTCTACTCAACTAACATCAAACAACAACAAAGCACTAAACCTATTTTCTGCGCTATACTTACAAAAAGCTGTCTAGTGATTTGCTTAATTGCTGTAACATTACAACATAATAACATCAAACAACAACAAACAAACAAACCCGATTTTCTGTGCTATACCTATAAAAAGCTGTCTACCAATTTGCCAACTCAAATTTATACAATAAGAGCGCAATGATGGATGAGCGGAAGATTATTATACGTAATGCAAAAAAAAAACAGGTCATGCATGTATTTTACTGCTGTCCAGCAAGACCACAATATGCGGTATATTGTTTTGTACGTCCAGTCTAAATGCCGGTTACGAGAAATCCTTTGCCGCGGGATGGCAGAACTGTTGCTCATCACAGTTACCACCCACACGACAAAAAAAGAAGCCAGCGCAAAATAAACAAGATCGCTCTCCGAAACCGCTTCTCTGATGAAGAGAAACACCGCTTTATACAAGCTTAACTGTATTTTTCCAGACTTTAACTGTCCAACGTACCGTGTTGGAGGGAAAAATGTTGCAATAAAATCCCACGAATAAGTACTCCAAATCACTTGATAAGCTGCAGAAAGTGTAATAGTAAAATAATTATGATACGTGGTGTTTCGTGATGAAACACTGAAAATCAGTTCTTGTAACTGAGTGGGTTGCACAAGAGTGGGTTATACAAATGCCTTGTCGTATTTATCATGTATTTATTTTTGTATATATATATATATGTTTATTTCATTATATGTTTATTTAAAACTTTCTGTGACTGCAAAGTAACATATTTCAATAACATTTCTTGTGAGGAAGAATATGGTTAGACCATGGGTCTAACGTGGTCCTTCATTTCCCTGGCATTGGACATAGCTCTCACCAAAGATATTACAATATTCCCTGTTCTCACTCTATAGCAAAGATATTACAATATTTGCTCTATAGCTAGTGTATAGGAGGTCTTTCAAGCAAGTAACTGCATCGTTATCACATTCCATACGACATGACACAAGTGCTTATTGCATGATACCTGTATGACGACGCCAATAAATGGAGCTTCATCTCATTACGGTGAGCATTCCAGGGCGGGGTGTACAGCAAGGTTGTTGGACACCCAATAAACACCGCGTTCCACTGGAGAGAATGTGTTGATCCAATTCGATATCTAACGCGCAGTGCGATAACGGTGGGACAGTATTCGGAGGTAGATCAGCCACAGAGCCGACAACCGCCGGAAATTACCGAATCACGAATGCCGAATGGTTATTAATTGAAAATGATCACCAGTCGTTTCATATCTCCTCCAGCGATTTACTCGTTATTTATTTTATGAGTGGAATTATTGTGTATAAGTACACATACACACACGTAAATGGAGGGAAAGTTTTGTTTTGCAGCAAGGCAGGCGGAATTTTAAATCAAGCCATTACCGGTGGTTTAAAACTGGGCGCAAGTGGTAGTACGGGGACTCTGTTTCGGGGAGTAGCCGATTCGATTTTCATCACAACCAAATCTGTATTTACTATGTATTGATTTCATATCCATACAATTTAGTTATAGAACTGTTACAAAGGAGGACAATCTATAGTCTAGAAGAGTAGCAATGTCATGAATATAGACTTCAAATGTAAAACGAAAACGCATTCCCTTAAATTCTACTATAATTTACAAAGAATTTCTGATTTTGTTTTGAAAGCTTCACTCAACTATAAACTAAATACTCGTACTGAGTGCTCCTAAAAACCCTATGATATCTTCCACTGTGTACCCTAATACACCAATATAGGTAACCTAAAGAGGGATACCTATAAGGGGGTTACCTTTCAGTAGGCGAGTGAGGGTGGCTCTTGATCGTCTAGGTTTATTCCTGCTTCCAGTAAAGCATGATACAACAATGGATTCAATTCCATCACTTCTTGTCTTAGGAATAAGTAAACGGTGACTTTAGAGCCGCCCTAGCAACGAAGCACTCAATAAATTCAAAGTTGTTCTGAATCGGCCTTGTTGATTCTGCGTTTTTCCGCAAGTGTTCGCACTGTCCAATCACTGATACATACGTTTAATAATTGAAATATAGATCTTTGATTGGTTATCGCTCACTCGTCGATGGTGTTCGAAGCCCACAGGGTTGGTTAAGTCGCTTTAGATTAAAGTCCCCCACTGAAAATCAATCTTGTTACTGAATGGGTGGACTCTATAAATACGAATTTATTTATTTTTATTTAATGACTTTGGATCCATCATGGCAACGTGACACTAGAAATGGTATTATGTCTCCTACTGAAAACTAGATATTGTAACTGAGTGGGTAGAGAATAAATACAAGATTTCCTTATTTAAAATAATTCAAAACACCATGTGTTTGGGTTTAAAATACTTTACTACTTCTCTGACACCTTGATAACTTTCTTTATCTATATAGTTTATGAAACTGCCAGTAACCGATAACGTCTGTTAGTTAACCGATTGGGCATATCAACTGTAACTCTAACCCCCTAGTTACACTTGACGAGTACATTTAGGGCTGCTCACCTAGACACCAGGCAATTATCCAGCCAATCCTAATGTACTACAAACTATAATTATTGATTGTACTGGAGAGAATTACGCTAAGCCGATATGATACCACTACGGAGATATTTCTACCACCGTAATATTGAACCGTTCACAATCGAACACACATAACAATAACAGGGGCTGTCACGTAGGCTAGGTGGTCGTAAACAAAATATACAAATACATACAATACCTGTATTGTTATCTTACCAAATCACTGACAAGAAACAATGTTTTAGTGGGACAATGTACCATTTATTGTGTGCATATCGTTGTTATGACGGCTCGAGCAGTACCGTTTACCTGCATCCTCTAGTAATCCATTGATAGACAAGTCTATTATAAGTTAGAAGACCCCCGCGCCCTACCGGTAATCGAATCCTAAACTTTCTGCATTGGAAGAAGAAATATACCCACTGCACAAATACATAAAACGATATTGTTACGTGTGTTTCCAGCAGGGTATAGTAGGGGAAAAAACAGTGTCCGATGAACGGCGAAGTGAGATTGAAGTGAGAAGATTAGGGGAAATGAGGAGTGAGTGATAGGATGCGATTGGTTTGAGATTTGACTGCAACCCCCCCCCCCCTTCCCCTCCCCCCACACGTTGTAACTGGGGTACTAATTAATAGCGAGACCCCTTCGGCCAGAAGCTCGGTTCACGGCTGCTATGTATGATCTTTAATTGAAACGGATATTAACGGTAAATGATTGAATCACGATTATAGGGTTGATGAGCTCAAATCAGTCCAGTTAATTATTATATCCGGCTAATCCTTATTATATCCGGTTAATCCCATATCTCACAGGAATTGAATTGCATCTAGTTCAAAGTGCGCAGGGCAGGCAACTGCGTCGCCTAAATATAGCGTCCATGACGTATAGTTAGGGGCACAGATTTATGGTGTTTTCAAATTCAAAATATCGGTGTTTTGAAACCCTCAAAGCGGTGAATATACCATCAAATTAACGCTTTCAGCGGTGTTTTCAAAATACTATTTGTTACACATTATTCAGGAATTGGAGTAGGAACGATATTAGTAGGAATGTTTTTAAGGCTGATTTACGATTCGGGGGCCATGTACAGTAAACCAAAGCAAACCTAGGGCTACGAGTGGCTGAAATAACTGCACTTTGCTGTACTTAGGCTCAAGAACACTGCATTGTTGTACCACATTTCACAAAAACAGTTTCTCTACGTGTCCATCACCCGTACAATAGCCTTTTGAAGTAAAACAAAGATATGCAGTTTTTTTTACTAAATATACGAATTTAATAACCCCGTTTACATGGCGGACTGAGTCCGGTACCGAGTACGGTCCACGCCATGTAAACACCTAGAAAATGGGACCGAACCGACTGGGTCCGGTCCGCCCAAAAAGCTAGACTAGGCCTAGACCGAAAGACCGTACTGAGTCCTTCATGTAAATAAGTAGGCCTAGAACAGACTGACTGAAGAACTGAAACTTTGAACGAACGCTGTTACAAGGTGAATAAGGTGGAAAATGATTGTAGTTGTCATCAACAAAAATCAAGTAAAATAGTTACAACGGCTTGTAACCTTTTGTTCACCGGGATGCATCTTTAAATTAGTTTTATACGGCAGAAGGGAAAAGTAGGGTTATGTACGACCAAAACGAACAAGTGCAGCGCGAGACCGAAATCAAGTTGCCACCAAAAGCCTAGAAGAGGCACTGGTTTAGTTCAAGTCAATTTTCTTTTACTAAAATATATGAATTAATGTAGATATTTACAAGTCAAGTTATTTTCTTTTTTCAAGGCATTTTATTTTCTTTCTTCGCGTGGATAACTGTTCACTCGTCAGTTCGCGTGTTGTTTGTTATGAACAGGAAGCGGAAAAAACATGTCATCACTCAGCATCGACCCTACCTGCCAGTCGAAAATATATCGAAGTCGAAGGTCGGGTCGGTAAAGAAGTTTTCGCCTGTTACATGAGCCGATAAAAGTAAAACCTACTTGACCGATTTTTCACGCAAATTGACAGGGAAGTTTTATTTTTTACATTTTACGACGTTGATTTTTTGCAAATTGTTGAAAACTCGATAAATATCTTGTTTTTTCGCGGATATTTCGTATTTTCACAGTTATTTGCGATATTTCGTGAATTCAAATAAATTTCGCGATATTTCGTGATTCAATTTCACTGCCAACAGGCTGCTAGTGGGTGATTTCATCCACAAATACGAAAAAAAACGTTTTTTATTTTTTTCGTGCTTTTGCTTAACGCGAAAATTCGATGCCTCTACGTATAGTACCAAGTCAATATCTGATCTGCACTGGCTTATTCTCACCTTAGTTTTTAGTTTTTGAAAATTTTCTTCTCGAATATGACAATTTTGAGACTTTACAACGATATCTCGCCGAAAACTACTGAAACCATTTATGTGTATTTAGAGTAAAATGATAAGTGATAATTGGGGTGAATGTTTGCGGCAATGGTCACTCTTTCCCGACTGCCTTAAATTTACAGACCCACACTCCTATTAACAGGTGTTTTCTTTCAGGCATTCTTACACGTATCTACGCACGAGGATTGTTAACTCGAATACACTTTTCTAAATTTGTTTAAAAAAAAAAAAAAAAAATGTTATTGGTGTGGGCAGAGAATCAACGAAGAATGTTGCTGCGTTTCCAGTACATATTAAAATGTCAAATAGTTCCAACAAATAGCAATACAGACAGTCGTGGCTTTACCCAGAATACCAGAGTTAGTCCTGGGTTCGAATACTCTACTCACTACTACTACTTCTACTATTACTACTACTAGATGGGTGGTCACGCACAAATATGACTCACCGTATTATCCACTTTACAAAAACATGAGATACTAAGACCGATCCTCATCATAATTCAACTACAAACCCGCTGCTAGAAGATGAACCTACAAAATCCAATCCAAACTAAACCCAATATTTCTCCACCATGATTTTATTTTCGCATAATCCTTCGACTATTTCCAGTAGAAATTCTCTCGGTGTTAACTAGGTCGACCTTTTACATTTTATTCCCCGGATGTGGTGTACGGTATAATAAATGTAATGATAATAAAGTCTCTCTTGAATAGTACGAGTGTCTATTGCGATGCAGTAAGACTGTACGACGGATGATGCAATGGCAATAAGCAGAAGCAGCATCGCCCCAAATGTGCAGCGAGCCGCGCTGCTCTCGCCAGCCAACTTGAAGGATCTCGTCGTTGAAACAACAGCAGCCACCACGATAATACACGGGACAACGGCAGCCTCAATAACAGCATTTAATTATGTAGGAGTTTGCAGAATGGAGTTGATGGGTCTAATCAGTACGAACAATTGATTGCGAGAGTATCAGGAATAATGATGTAAAATCAGGACCAATTGATTGATGCTTAATTCATATCACTGAGAATTGTAAGGTTGGTTCACGTTTCGTGATAACTTAGTTTTGACTCTTGAAACCTAATTTTGTTTGAAAAAAGGCAACTCAACAGAAAATACAGGCAAATTTTGATATCTCACTGAAACATGACATTTTTGATCTCAAAATAATATATCAAGTAAATAAATACATTTATAACAGAACTAAGACAATAGAATTATTTGTGAATATACCTAGACCTACTTCGATCTCCAACATTAGGTCATTATAGAACTTTGGAACGCATTCCTCATTATAACTGGAATAATACGTTTATTATATTATACTGTAGTCATATCCACCAAAATTAATCTCATCTTTAACAATTCCTATTATACTAGTTTCCAAATAAATATTTAGGTTTTCCTGCGAGCATATCGCCTCTTGCTACCACTGTATAATGTATATCTATTATATTTTCGAACCACGCTTGCCAGTCTCCACACTATACAGCCTGTCGCACGCCGGATGGTAAGTTCTGTCTAATCGGAGAACATTACGAAGATTTTAATCGTAAAGATGGTTTAACACTTGGACTATACTATCGCGAACATCAACAGATGGTTCACGTATTTCCTTGCAAGGGAGTTGTGAACTTCTGAGAGCGGCGTAAAATAGATATTTACATGACAAATAATTTATGTTCTATTCAAATCTATGGTATATTTCTTTGGCAATATGACGTAGACCCTCTAATATAAGGATTGCGGGCGGTTCTTTTTCTCTTACTCGATAGTTCGTACGCACATACGTCACTCATGACTCATGAAGTGCGAATGCTCTAGTTGTTTGAATGAAACTAGAAACTTCCATTCTACGCATGTCGGGTTTTATTTTTATATTGTGTAGCTGTTATTAAAGTCGTCGTACAACAACTTCGGTAATGCTTTCGTCATCAATCAATGACGTGTTTACGGTCCAGGCCAACCCGAGCAGGTATTTGAATTAGCCACGGCTGCTGATTGGCTGACGCTCACCCAAACGTGACGGTAGCAATACCGAAGTTGTTGTACGACAACTATGCATTAAATAATTTAATAGATAAATACATGTGTTTATAGTCTCTCCACACAGTTCCAAGAACTTTTGCCAGCGGGGTCTATGTGCCTCGTTTATGTCGGCTACAAAGGACATCAAAGTATATCATATATAGTATATTTAAATCAATTCCAGGAAAGGAAACACACCGGTCCGAGCTTGGAATTGAACGTTGGACTGACTGATTTGGAAGCAGGAATAAACCCTCAGGGCCAATGAGACAATGACATAACTATCGACGCATTATGTGAATCGTCCAAACACGCATTATATAACTTCACTCCGTTTATTCAACAGTCTTCAGCACAAGTACACTGTACAATACATTGAGAGAATAAATATCACGACTTCACGAGCTTAATACATGTGTTTGGATGCAATAGCTAGTTTCATGGTTGTACACAGCAGTTTTAAAAACTGAGTTCTTCAACGTCTGCTATTTTTCTATTTGTACATGCTAACGACTAGTTTCGTTCATACAAGTGTGCATAATACAACCATTCAAAACCTCTATATAGTTACAACGTGAAAAAGTTTCTACAAATATGCTTCAGGAAGATGAAGTAGTTAGTTTAACTAGCGTGTACCTAAGTAGGAAACTTTTCTTGAAATAGGGTTGTGAATCTTGGGGAGCTGTTTAAAACAAAACGAAAACAAACGCTAGGGTAACTAAATGCAATAATTCTTGTCGTCGTCTGAGAAGTTTATAATTGCAAAGACCAAAGCTCTCCGAAATATGTTTACTTCAGCTGACCTAAGGTAAAACGTAGGTTTATTTCAAAAGGAAGCTGCACGGTACCGCAGGTGGAGCTTCAAAGACCCAAGTACGAGTCATACAAAACAAGACGAGACTTTACAAAGTGTAGGTGGATTAATTGGAACACCCGAAACTACATAAAAACATCACAGACGTGTCTTTTTCACAAAGTTCTCCAAACTATCCTCACAAAGATGCTGGCAAGGCCACGAGATGTCAACCACGAACGTATATTGTTACCAATAAGTTTATAGTACTACTACTCTAAAACATCATAATAATACATTAGCTTCAGTAGTAATGTGGTCGCATAATGGCCCATAGAAGTACTTGACAATCATGTGCATTAACATGTCAGCCGAGTTTGTACACAAAGAATTTGTCAATTCAATCAAAACGATACATTTAAAAACAGATTCTGGCTTGACAAATACATGAATGCTACAACATAGGTTCAAATATGTGTTCTAAATTATTAAACGCATATCATTTACAACAAATGAAAACAGAACATCATCCTGAGAGGACAGTCTACCCATAGACTAACGTGGGGCTATATCTAACCACCATGTTGCTAAATACTAGTACAACAATATGGGCGATTTCAACGCCAAGGAAGACAAAGGTCATTTATTGAGTGACGTCTTTATTAGTTAGTAAAAGTTGTGTATGAACTTGAATATTCTTCAACACCAACAAGACATGTGCAACGAAGTAAGTTTATAAATAAGAAACAAGAATGTTAAAATAGTAAAGGAGAGGGGAAAACTAAGCTGCTGGATACAAAAGACGAACCGAGTGAAAATAAACAGACATGAATACACTATACATCAACACACGCCGACTCACTGAGATTCAAGCTAAAGTATACAGAGAGTTCAATCTTACTTGTCCGGGGACTGAAAGCAGAGACCCGCGTTAGGCGTTATTACAGGGAGGACGAACCCTTTTAGTTTGAGTGATATTATTAATTACAATATAATGAATTCACTCAGTCAACGCGTTGCCAGCGTTTTAAAAAATCAATTTTTCGAGGAAAGACTATACTGCCAATATTCGCGAAATTTGTATGCCCTATATAAATTTGTATGATGTTTTAGTGCCCATACGTCTCAAAATGCCCGGGTAACGATTATGAATGTGTGCAATTTGCAATCCGATACAATATGTTATAATTATAGTTCGCTATCCCTACGTGGTGAGGTACCTGGGTGTTAACTGGACAAGACAGCTTTAGCCGCTGCAACTCCCTGGTTTCGTCTTGTCTTTGGCGTGGGACGATCGATCCTATAGTCAATCTTTTCGGTCCATTCTTTCAGCAGATTACTTCCTCAGACGTACGTTGATACTTCGAATCATCATAATTGAATACAAAGAGTATTGGTCTTGGGCCCGGTTTTACCAAACTTTTAATCCTAAGATTAGCCGTTAATCGGTAACTTGATCCGCATTGTGAACGTAATGTTTGTTGAGAACATGACAACTAATCCGTGATTATCAAATCTGAGATTAACAAATTAATTCGGACCTTTTACTCTCGCAGATAAA
>OX246739.1:44481051-44607287 GCA_945910005.1 Isoperla grammatica
CAAACCGATAACTAGCCTCACATTAGCGTGTAATTGAATTGGCTATAACAATGGATTACGCTCAAAATACAATAACCACCAGATTGATTATAAGCGGTCCATTTTAACTGACGTTAAAACAACGTTATATTAATACAAACAAAACCCTTGATTCTGTGCGATATTATTTTAAACAATTGTACACAAAGTACAATAAACACCAAGTAAACAATGTAATTCTGTCTCCAATCACAAACCGTATGTAATGCCATAGAAACAACACACTCAGGCATAACGTTGCAGGTATTATGATGAAATGTAATGCATATTTTATAAAGGTATGGCTGTTTTAATTAATGTTTTCCCATTATCTATTTATCTGGGTTTCGCGGTCCGTCCAACCACAGCAAAGTTCGTTCTTCGCAAATCAATGAGCACCTACGTAGCTGGGCAGCATTTTTAATAAAACATGCCCCCCCGGTTTATTTCTGTTTTAGATGAAAGTTAAATAGAAAGTTGGCCCCGTAATGAAAATGTGAGCTCACGTGTATCTAATTACGGATTTCAACTACTAACGAATTGGGCCCGATTCCTGCACATTTGCTAACTTGACCACGAAAACAGCCACGAATGAGTGATACATAAATGTGCCGGTCGAAGGAAGACATTGGCAAAACAATAACAATAGCAAAGGCATTCCAATAACCTAAAAACAGCGGGAAAATGTTTCATAAAAGCTATGTAGAAAGTGAACGATGTAGAAGTTGCACCTTTATTAATAATAAAGAGCATCCCTAAAAAGGAAATTAAAACTATCTATACACGTGCAGATAGCTGAAATATGGTTGTCTTTCAAAGTATTGTTGAGACGACAATACAGAGTCGAATTAAGTATGTGATTTGTGGTTTTTAAAGTATCAATTTATTAATTTATTATCAATTTATGCCTTATTAGCTATTGAGTTTGTTCTTATGGAAAATAGCATGTAATCAAACAATTCCATAGCAAAAAATCCTAAACTTTACTTGACACTTGATCCCCCTCGGTAGGGTTAAATGTTACATTGTATCATGCAGAGAAAGTCTTAAGTATTTCTGCTACCTCACACTGCTCATTTTGTTTGTTACATGTTGTATTCTCACAGTCAATCATCATATAAAGGATTCATCCAGTCACAATACAAATACGGGGGATACGATTATCTACAGTGGATACAGAGAATCAATCAAAATAAGAAACTATTCAAGTAGCTTGGAAATGATATACGTGGACCCTACCCGCGAAGACTACACCCCAAAAACGCAACACGTTGTCCCGAATATAGAATGTTAACTAATTTCCATTGAAAGAAAGAAATGGATGTGAAATTTAGAATAATTAAGTTCAATAACAAGTATTTATTTTCTACAGTGGCTACACAGTAGATGAGTTTCGGCGGGGGCCAAGATTACAACATTATTTACGTGCCTTGCTGCTACATATAACTGTTCTAAAGTCACCTTTTAGGTTTACGTTTGCATCGTGTGGTCACATTCACATACATTAATATTAGAATATCAAAACGTTCTAATCTAAGCCGGGCCGGTATTCCGCCCCAGAGACCCGTACGGCCATGTGCAACGGCAACAGGAATAAAACCACGAACTACACCAGATAATATACGAGCCGCACTAGTAAATAGAAGTAGAAGTTTACTTGCCGTTATTGTTGTTACGCCTTGACCGAACACTCTACAGTAATTCGCAAAGTACGAGTTAAACAAACTAAATCCAATTTAAACATACAAACTCACTAAGCAAATTCAGTAATTTAGCATCAAGAAGCATGATTCTGAAAGCAATATATAACCTAACGTTGGCTATACCGGCAAATGCAAGGTTTATGTATTTATAATCCCACCGCTGCTACCTTTATGCTGCATGAGATCGCAATATTCAATATCACAAGGTCGACATGCGTCCACACAAACATGGCGCACGTCCACTCGACCACAGATACGCAAACACAGTTAATTTGAAAAAATATAATATCTGCAACGAGTATTATTTATTTACAAGAACTGTAAATATACGGATGAAGTTTTTCTCGAGGAAAAGTAGAAGCCATCACAGATCCAGACCCGCACATCATAGGATTACGACAACATTCATGTCACGTGCGTTTCCACTTGGATGACCGCGGCGAAGACGTTTTGGATTTTATGTCGAAGCGATACGAGTCTGGGCGGAGTTGAGTGCTCTTAGCTTCCACGTTCCATCATCTCCAGCCAGAGAAAAAGGACGACCAAAAAGCCGAGAAGAAATCTTATGACTGACTTCGTATTTTTTTTTTATTATAACATGAAAATCAGACACATACATTGACACGAGTAAAAAAAAAATAGAATGGATTTAAATTTCTTCGCAAGGGATACGTTCAACCCTTGAATATGGTAAAGCATACTTAACGCTAGTGGTATGTACGGAATGGCATGCATAAAAGAAACTGAATGCGAAAATCAACGTATCGTGAGTATGTTGTACTCAAGAGCCCCTTTGCAAGCTTCCTTGCATAGACTGTAAAATAACGTGCCTGGATATAGACTGTAAAATAATGCGCCTGGACGGTTTTTAATGATGTACCGGTACGCATTCATTCTTTACAGGCTATACTTGCACGTACTCTATAATGAGCATGAATGCAAAAGTACATATTTCATCAAAATAGTACGAAAACGAAGCTGACAAATGGTCGTCAGTCAGATCAATATGTATAATCGTGACAGCTTTAGTGATCTAGGCCTCCTAGACATGCAGCGAGAAACAACGTCACCGCATTCATTGGACGTCCAATAAAACGTATATATTTGGAAACAAATTGGATAACATATTCCAACGGCTACAACATCATCGATCTCGGTCACACTTCTCGTTGCCTGTATATTAATTACTATTAGTTTTCTTGCGATTAACACGTACGAAAATAATAGCTTGTATACCTCATTTATGGCATTAAGATGCTAGCGTAGATAAGAGTGCTCATATTTATTTTCTTTATTACATTAATAGGTTTTAAGAAATTGACAAATACAGAACACGTGTAAAACAGGTAATAATTTAATAATAAAGTGCATTTAAGAAGTGATTTCTACTAATGGAAACAATAGAAATCAACACTACCATCATCGCAAACATAATGTTCACATTTGGTGGAGGTGCCGGGTCATCGCGGTCTGGTTCTGAAGTTGCTTTACGTCCACCTATACGCTGCGGAACCCACCATATGTATGTCTTTTAAATGCCATTCAGTTATCCAATACATTTTCCCGCCTAGAGTATTCACTGAGGTGTTTCTTTATACCGATAAATATTTCAGTTTTCAGTTTTTTTAAATTTTTGTGAAATATGTGTTGTTATATTTTAGTTAACGTTTTGACAATTTTAACAAACACAAAAGCAAAATTATCAACTAGGAAAAGAATTTTTATCCAATCTGTGTCTTGCATGTAGGAAACAGCAATGGCATCAACCATGGCGACAAAATGACAACGCAAAGTCGTTTGTGATAAGCCGCGTTTTACAATAAACACACGTAGAACAAACGCAACTGAGTATACGAGCCACAAGTAGACATTTCCGTCTTGTGAAGCTAATATTGCGTCGTGTGGTGTGTCGAGCTAAATGCTCAATATGCTTTCATTCCAATCCAGATATCAAAGGTAAATATTTCCATTCGAATCACGTACATTTTAAATGTAAACGAAAAACGATTCCTTCTCATAAGAGAGGGATAGAGAAAGAGAGAGATAAGTCGAAGAAGGTTCTGCCTTAAGCGCAACAGTTTCCGCTACCCCTCTGCTGGGTGCGGTAAATCACCTTCTCCCCCCCCCCCTCAATAGCTCACAATCGAACTAGTTCCAGAGGAACGAAAATAAAAATGCACTCAAATAATACAACGATTTTAATGTGTAAAATAAATTAAAGATAGAGGATAATTTCGGGAGATTACAAATTTGATGGATAGATAGTAATCAATTCGTGTTATTAGGTAATTTCACGGTAATATAACGCACGATTCACGATAAAAGAAAAGTGTGGGGTAAAAACCTAACACAATCTCATTTCCTCCCCTCTGTTTGCCAGTTGTCCTCTCTAGTGTATTCAGCCTGCCGCAAGAATGCCCCGACCGGCCACACTAGGTATACGCTATGATGACTAATCGGTTCAATCCATTGCGTCTCGGTGTAGTTAACGAACACATCACAGAATATCATTATAAATGTGAGCTTAGTCTCCACGGAGAGTCTCGAGATGTCAATGATCGCTACAATTGTTCCCTCCCCGAATTTCTTAGTCTATTGGTACACAGTTTTGATTTTCGGATGTTTGTACAGGCGGACAAACAAATCGTACAGCAATAGCTTACTATTTTCCAGATACTAAGATGAAGAACAAAGATGTTCTTAAGGAATACACAAATATGTGTTTCAGAATTTTTAATTTTGCACAACGCAGTGTGCACTAATTTGTGGTAACATGGAGGATATTTGGGGCATGTCCTCCTCCCCCCCCCCCCCCCCCCAACCCAAACCACACAAAATATATGTTGGTTCTTTTAAATGACCCTTTTTTAGTCAGCAAAGTTTCACAAATATTTTGGAAATCAGACCGGGATTGATACATTTACCTTAATAAAAAAAAAAAAAAAATTCAACGTGAAAATATATATAATTCATATTTTTCTTGCTTGTTCGTATAAGAATACCATGCGACATTCCTGGTGTTTTGGTTTACTATTAAAATAAATGACAAATATAATTAAGAGAAGTTTGATGAAGAATGTGTAATTTAATTGACAAATTCATATATAAACCTTATCTATTACGTTTTATTTGGATTACTAAATAAAGTAATTAAGTTCTTGTACAATCGAGATATAAACCGTTTATTTGTTGCTGCCACGCGAGACTACAGACGCCAAGCCAAGCGTGCGTTGCGATAATCGGCCAAAGAATGCAGAAAATAAGGCAAAATTTGTATAATAACGAAAGACGTTAAGTGGTTTGGAGTTCGTTTACTCACTTAAAACTAAATTACTATTACGATTAAGTCAAGCGCAAAGTAATTGGGTACAAAAGTAGATTATTCATTAAAACTTTAGATTTTAAAATAATCTCAACAATTTTCTGAGGAGTGCGCTGCTGCCGTACGATTACAGGGAAGCTTCACGCAACACCTACTACTAATAAATAATTACAAACAAACGTGTTGTCATAGTAACCTAAAGTCACCCTCTCGCCATGGAAGAGTTAAAACACAGATATAAAATACACTTCAGAAATATATTAAATGCCTATATATTGCTCTTACTTAATTGATCAGTGGCAGAGTCTCTAAAGAATTTAAAATTGAGATATTCAATTAAATTAACCCCACTAATGGTCGGAAAATGTGATTATAAAATTAGCCTACACCAGTTTGAATCAAGCAATAACGCGTTAAGAGGGGTAGACAAAAAAAAAACATTTTCATAATGCAAACACAGGTTACTGTGTGTGAGGTATTTCAACGATGCATTAGTTTCCCGAGATAAAAGATACGACAAAGCGTTTGTTGATTGCCTCCAAAACATGACGTTACAATCGATAAATTTGGCAAAAAATTCTTGAAAATTCTATTCACATTTCAAGCGAAAGTTTTCATTTCAATTAACCGTTTCGACAAAAAGTATTTATTATTCTAATGCGATTATAAAATACGTGTATACACACGAAAATAGTATGGGCAGAATAATGGCCATGTTTAAAATTACAGATTGTCTATGAAAGACGAGTATTGTTTAACGATCTTTAAAAATAGGCTCAATAACAAGGAGTGAATTTTCACGGATGTAGCATTTCATTATGCCGTAACCGGAGTGCTGGGGGTGCTGGAGTACTGTAGTACGCTATCAGCGTTTAGCATAACGACAGTGTGCGTTAGAAGATTAGTCCTATGTCACCGCACGGCGTCGAAGCGCTCGGTTCAAATTGCTCCAACCAACTCTGTGTTTGTACCCCCCACCCCTCATCACGTGTCAACATGCCTCCAGCTCCGCCGACCCCATAAAGATAAGGGGGATGTGGAAACGTTTTTTTCAACTCCGTCATTTAGTGAGCTTATGACGTCCGTTTGTGAACCGAAAATTCTATGTCACATTTGGGTATCACTATCAGTCGGCTGCGTGGTCGTGGTTTTCCAACACTGGTTATCGCGGGGTGGGAAAACTCGCGCTCGACAAAAAACTACCCCTAACCGAAACGATCCCGCGTTCGGTTGATTTAAATGCGAGCGTATTATCATCACACCCACTGCCACCTCAGTTTACACACTGAAACGTATGTTTGTAGATCGATAAGGCGGTGGGTGCTCCGGCTCGGGCAGGCACTATTTCACGCACACTGACGCACATTTGCTACGGAAAACATTACCCATCCGGTTCTTGTGAATAATTGAACTTGTTTGTACTTTGAAAGCGACATATATCATCGTTTACTTAAATTATATAATGCGTACCTAACTAGGACTATACGAGGCAGATGTAGGTGGGCCAAAGTGCGGCCCAGATTCTGCTGCGATGTGTATTCATAACATTTTGGACACACGGTAGAAAATGTGCCCGGGGGCCCCGTCAGTCTTGAAACAAAATCTCGACAGTGGTTACGCGGTCTCATAAGCGGCTATTTTTAGACGTCCTCCAAAATGTAATTTTTATCCCGAAAAATTTTGTATACACTTTTAGACGATCTTATATACTGTATAGGATGCACCTCCTCGCTGCAATTAGTGATAGTGAGTTAAAATAGTCCCCTGCCGCGGGGAATGACAATCATGCCAGTACAGAGATTTAAAAAAAAAACTGGCACTTTTTTATTAAATTATTAAAAATATTAAAATCACAATATCATATCGACGTAATGAACTGACATCTAGAAAGCATTTTGGAATGTATATTGGAACACTTTGGTATACGTGTGAAATGAAAATATGTTGAATATGTAAATGGTAGGAAGGGCAGAGGTAGAGAGAAACAAGCTTGAAGTGACGCTGAAATGCGCAAAGAGTATAAAGGAAAGATATCGCGCATGTACAGGTGTATCGCACTCGCACACATATCCTGATTCAATCAAATGCGATAATATACAAAAGCTAGTTGAAAATCTGGATTTTTTATCTAGTTTCCGTCCCTCACATTCTATAGAATCAGGATTGTCAGGGTAAGAGTGCTTGGAGCTTCTAGTTTGCAGTGCGACTTTACGCCCTTGACGAGATAAAGTGCGTGTGTTCTGGTTGTGATCAAAATGTGTTCAAGTTGCATACGTGATACATAGTTCCAGAACTCTTATTTCGTTCAACCGGCAAAACACAACAATTTTGAGTACATTACGAAACTTTTAATAAGATTTATGCACGCTTTTCCTCCAAAATTGTAAAATAAGAAAGAATTGCATCCCCAAATTCTGATGAAGTATAGTGTTCACTGCCGATGTTATAAACCAGAATGCTGGTTGCTGTGTATTTTTTACAATAGAACAACATTTCTGATATTTTAATAAAGTGTTCCACGAACCAACAGTGTATTCATAATATATTATTTATCACACTGTTGCTGCATGTACACCACATAATATGCATTGTGTAAACTGAAATATGACGTAGTTGTATAGTCAACTCGTTGAAGCTTGCAACACAGGTCCACTCTTCTGTTAAATATTGCACTTTTCGAAAGAGAAAATGAACGAACACAAAACTCCGACACCGTTTTTCTCTGCAGTTGATTTACATTTTACGCCATAAATTTTCTCCAACACGAGAAGAACAATATTTCAGACTCCGCACGTCTACTGTATACCAAGACGCAGGCATTATTCATTCCGCAGCCTATATCACGTCAAATTCCTGCCATTTTACTCTGAGGAGCGACGCTACCACGATGTGGTGGTTATTTCGTTGTGTTGGTAGACTTCGTGTTCCAGTAGTTAGTTTGGCTGAGACTGCCTCGTTTACAGTATGTGCATATCTACGTACATGTCCCAGTTACACTAATGGGTATACTGTCCCTTAGCAGATGAAGCTTATTCTACTTGGGAGCCTATATGTTCAGAGACTACTGTTGGGAGATTTGTTTGTGCCACTTCCAATATGTATACATTTTGTATTTATTTATAAAACCATGTTTGAACCACTATAATTTATTTGATAAAAATAATTTGAACAACAAGCATATACATGAAATGATTTAATATTCTTATTAAAAATGTATTAAATAGGAAAAGTGTTCGTTTTTAACTATTACAATTTGAATATATTTCGATGATTTACAAATGCATTACAACTTCAAACTAAGTAGATCATCATCATTGGTTGTAGTTGTAGCTTTAACATACTTTCATTCGTTCATTCAACGTGGGCAATCGAGACGACTAAATGGTATCGTTCTTGTGTTTTGTTAATGCTACTTTTTGTATTATGAATTGTGAAGATTTTGGTTTCTTTGAAACAATCGATGTTTCGCTACTTATGTTGGCACCTTCATCAACACTGATGATAATAACACTGCCAACATTGGCAATTATCAGCTTGGACGCCTGCGTGTCTTGAAAACCCCAACTCATCGGCATTATTATGCTCGTCAGTCGTCATCATCAACATATTGTGTTCAACTAGTATAGAGCATATAAAAAACCAGTTAGTGTATTGTTATTCTTAAAATGTATGGGCCTACGAATGACCAAGTCTCCCTTTGTACCTCAATTGTTCCAATTGATTAATTGGTTAATAAAGGTTCATGGGCAACTGGGTGGCGAGCACACTTACAGAAGACCGTAGCGTCCCGACAATATAACTATATACAGAACATATGATATGGCCGACAACAATAATATTAATTTGTATTATTAGTAGTAAGTACTATTTTTCTTTAAGTATATGATTGAATTACTCAGATGGATATGCATTTATCACACAAATACATAAATAACTAAATGGCTCCATATTAGGTACCTGGGCCTGGATTCACAAAAATGCTTACAACTATTATGTTGTCCTAAGTTATAGGCAAATCCTAGTTAGGTAAATCCAGATAAACCATCTGTGTATTACTACACATTCACAAATAAAATATTATTAGTGAAATTGCTAATATTTTACTATATTTTATCTTTATGAGATTGCAGAACGACACATGTGTGATTTAATCACTAAGATTTAACTAAACTAGGACGTCTTAGATTTTAGGCACCTCTGTGAATCTGGGCCCTGTTGTTTAACTGGCAATATATGTAAACCACATGATGTAAAAGTAAATGTTGATTTGTAAACTCTAATATCCAGCTGGCATACAGATCACAGTCGATAAAAGCTGAAAGAGGAGAACTTTTCACGTATCTACAATCACAGTCTCACACAAGAGATAGTTTATTCAAACATTTTTCAAAATCTATTCATTTACACATACACAAATCAGCAGACTATTTATGATATTTTTAAATACAAGCTATCCTAGTTAGTATAGTTACTGATCTGCTCGAGTTTCTACACTCTATTGTGTAACAACCTGTACCAAGCAAATCAATTGTTAACGGGAGCAGTAAATCGAATAACTTCAATAATTGGTTGCTTGCACACAAATTGCAATCAATGACAATTGAAATAGCTTCAGTCAACTTTGACACCGAATCATTATCAAAGCTAATTATTTACGTAGTGTTGTTGCGTTTGTAGTTTGAAACCGACGACATCTTGTTTTATTTAGACAGAGCAAACGATGACGTCACAACGTCAACACGTCATGAACACACGTCGTACAGTACCTCGTCGAGGTAATAGAATCGGAATGTTGAAACCAGGGGATGATTCTCTCAACCCCGACCCTAAATAATTCCCTTTGTGCGTTATCATAGTGAACGGATGTCCAAGTTGATAACACAGAACCCATATTTCAAGCTAGAGAATAATATAGCACACGAATAATTCAACATGATATTTCAATGGGGGGGGGGGGGGGGGGGTCGTTCACTCCCACCTGTTCCGGAGTCGAGTCGACGTTACCATCCCCTAATCAGGAGGTGTTGACGAAAGGGGGATTATCACTTTACGCCTTGAGTAACAACCCCAAAAGGAAGAGCGATTGCGTAGCGAGTGTATTAACACTGAACAGTAACAAAGGGGATGTTTTAGGCCATTGATTAATGGAGACTAGCGGTAGCGTGTTAATCTGAATCGTCTAGATTGAAGACACGCTTGCAAATGACGTCAGTCGGTCGTTTTGTCTTTGCGTCTACTGAAACGAGGTGTCACGTTGTGTGTAGGTGCAGTTTTGTCGCAACCGACCTTCACTTAGTACAACATCTAACCCCGACAGGGTATAATATCTTACTATCTTTGACCTAGCCCAATAATTAACTATCGTTTGCGTAGTGTTGTTGCGTTTGTAGTTTGAAACCGACATCTGTGTGAGTTCATTTTCATTATAGATTTGATTAGAAAGCATTTTTTTATTCACAGAATCCAGAATTATTTTAACTAAAAATGAATAAACAGCGGCTATTGTTTCATTGATGTCACTGTTTGTTTATTGTGTGAGGCTGTGAGCTATATTATTATTTACTCTATTCTTGTGTTTATGGTATTGATATTTTCAATAACAACGCTATTTTTTTTGCCTCCGCGCTTTACATTATTTAATTTGGAATCATTTTCCTCACGGTAAATTAATCAGGGACGTGTTTTTTCAGAGACTGTTTCAGGCTGACGCTCGTTGTCGTACCGGAAGCCACATGAGAGGTCGCTGGTGCTGTGCGTGCTGGCAGCTGTGCTGGCTGCTGTGTGTGCTGGCTGCTGTGTGTGCTAACTGCTGTGTGTACTGTCTGCTGTGTGTGCTGTCTGCTGTGTGTGTTGGCTGCTGTGTGTGCTGGCTGCTGTGTGTGCTGGCTGCTGTGTGTGTTGGCTGCTGTGTGTGCTGGCTGCATTGTGTGTGCTGGTTGCTGTGTGTGCTGGCTGCTGTGTGTGCTGGCTGCTGTGTGTGCTGGCTGCTGTGTGTGCTGGTTGCTGTGTGTGCTGGCTGCTGTGTGTGCTGGCTGCTGTGTGTGCTGGCTGCTGTGTGTGCTGGCTGCTGTGTGTGCTGGCTGCATTGTGTGTGCTGGTTGCTGTGTGTGCTGGCTGCTGTGTGTGCTGGCTGCTGTGTGTGCTGGCTGCTGTGTGTGTGCTGGCTGCTGTGTGTTGGCTACTGCCATGGGGGCTACCGCAGACAGATATCAATGACACTGAGTGTACCTAGTTTTTCCGGGGCAGTAAAACGAAGCGCAGGTCACATCTAGACGTAGGCCTACTCCAATCACTCGGCGAGCTAAACACTTCACTCCTAAAGACGGAGCGAAACGCGAAGGACACTTTAGACAGGACGGTTGTAAGTTGTATAAAGACGACGTCTTGACCTAGCTGACTTGGGACGTGTCCGACTGGTCTACCTCACGTGAGTGACTCGTTCACTTCACTCACATACTTGCTCGCTCACATACTTGCAAACCACTTACCCACTCACATACTTGACAACCACTTGTTCACACACATTCTTGACAACCACTTGTTCACATACATACTTGGCAACCACTTGTTTATACACATACTTGACAGCCACTTGTTCACAAACATACTTGGCAACCACTTGTTTATACACATACTTGACAACCACTTGTTCACTCACATTCTTGACAACCACTTGCTAATACACACACTTGACAGCCACTTGTTCACAAACATACTTGGCAACCACTTGTTTATACACATACTTGACAACCACTTGTTCGCTCACATTCTTGACAGCCACTTGTTCGCTCACATTCTTGACAACCACTTGTTCACACACATACTTGGAAACCACTTGTTCACACATATACTTGGCAGCTACTTGTTTACATACATACTTGAACATCACTTGTTCACGCACATACTTGCAACCACTTGTTCACGCACATACTTGAAAAACCACTTGTTCACACACATATTTGACAACCACTTGTTTACACACATTCTTGACAACCACTTGTTTACACACATACTTGAACATCACTTGTTCACGCACATACTTGAAAACCACTTGTTCACGCACATACTTGAAAACCACTTGTTCATACACATACTTGAAAACCACTTGTTCACACACATACTTGGAAACCACTTTTTCATACAAATACTTGGAAACCACTTGTTCACACACATACTTGAAAGCCACTTGTTCACACACATACTTGAAAACCACTTGTTCACTCACATATATAATTTTACATTTACAAAAACATAACTAGTTAATTTTGTCCCATTTAACATAAAATAGGTTTTATGTCATCATACTTTGTTGATTGGTATATTATACGAATGACTATGATTTTCACCATAATGAATGGCGTCGAGCTGAGTTTCGGATATGGCGCGCGAGAACAACAGGCATTTGCAGTCGACAACGAGGGTAATATCATTATCACTGCATCCAACACAATACGTAACAAGCTATTGTCAGCAGCATTTACCACTCTCAAATACTCATTTGTGGAACACATTGGCGCCCAACTAGCTACATTTCCATTGAACACATTTCTAACGGTGACCGGGAATTTGTTGGAGCCAGGAAAAACCACCATACGAAGAAAAAAGTAACATAAATGTAGATCCACTGTGATTCACAATTAATTCACGGTGAACAACGATATATCATACGGGGTGACAGTAACCTTAGAACGTCCAGCTACCCAAGGCTCGGTACCCAGATGGGCTCGGCTCGGATTTTAGTTCTTGAAAAATTTAAATGTATCTAATCTAAGAATATGATACTAGGATATATTTGCGGAATGTGACTATTAAACCATAATAGCAATTCAATCAAGGTACATCATCAACGCTACAGCATACAAACAATAATCAATATAAATATTATTTTAATTTATAAAAAACGCTATATTATTATGGGAACTTGAAACGTAGTCATTCCAAATGAAGAATTATAAAATAAATAGATTCTGCTTTTATGTTTCACTAATGAAAAACTGAACGTGTATTGTTTGCAAGAGCATGGGTATCTCCATAACTAAGACGTGCAAAAGCGTAAAGTGCACCTTGAACATTTAATGTTCCTAATCGATAATTATTGACGGAAGTCCATTCACTTATGGTTAGAGTGGCCAATACAAGGTATAATTGTTGGGTAATGATCCCCCCCCCCCCCCCTCCCTCCCAATCAATTACGAACTTCTCCGTCAGCATTTTCTGTACCGGCGCCCGCTCCCATTCTTACAACCTCTTACATCTGATAGGGGGGGTTGAGATTTCGCCTCGTCCATTGAATCAAGCTGCCTTTCAAAATCCACTCCCAAGTCAACAAACTTTCTCCTGAAGCATTCGAAGAAAAAAGAGCTTGGATGATTTTTATTCTTGGTGTCTCATTATCTAGTGTTAGTTTTATTTCCTCGATAAAAATGCAAGGTAAGCCTTAGGGTCCACTTATTAAGTTACTTGTATTCTTCCAACAGTGTCAAATTTATTTTTTGCCCTATAATACAGAAAGAATGAATGTACTTCTATCATCTCTAAAGCGCATCGCTTTGTCTTGTGTTAGTCCTGACATGCAGCATTCAGCATGTACACAATGTTGCCTACAGACGCGCGTGGGGGGGAGGGGGGGACACTTTTGAACCACCTAATGTTTTACATATTTAATTTGTCCGTGAAACTACAAAAGTAGGAGGCACGCATAATCCCGGTTGAAATTGAGGAATAATTCAGTAAACATTAAACGCACCCACAGTTATTTACTTGAGATCTCGACAAAACGGCAACACCACCACCACAACGCTAATTAACATACATGTTTAGACAAGCACGTCATTGATAGGCCTACTGGAATCCACCATTGTTGGTAACACTGTGTGCAATGTGTTATTTACAACCCCACAACGTTAATCATTGGCTTTGTTTTTATGTGTTATTTGTTACCCTTTGGCGTAAATCATTCTAAATGTATGAGTCAGTCTGTATAGCAATCATTAATTAAATAACATGACGTGTTTCGGTGTTCACATTTAAACACATTGAGCACTATAATCATCGAGGATGAAAAACAGTGTGAAATATTAGTGAGTTTCAGTGTGTCCTCAGGTTTACAGTTAACAACTCGATCATTGCTTCATTACACAATCACTAAAATAAAACAATGGTAAATATTAGTACTACATTGTTATTGCCGTTGCTAAATATACAACACTTAGTAAAAACCAAAAAGTATTTGGGTTAACAACACCGTTCATCACAGCTCTACTACTATATGGAGCATTTATTAAAAACAACACTGTCCAACAACAGTTAATTCTGACAATAAAATTACCTGTTTCATTAATTTACGATACTATAGTTACTTCGACTGTTACATTAGTTTTCTTTGAAGAATGTTCTGCAATTATTTTATTCATTCATCTCTTATCAGATGCTGGACTCGACAAATAATATAAACACTGAATATATACGAGTACCTACGCTATCCTGGTTACTATACTGCTTGCCTATATACTTCGATACACACAATTGCCGCGTACCAAGGCGTGTGTATTTGCAGCCTAGTAGAATAGAAGATTCTAAATAGATAAAATATATCAGAGTAATGGGTCTTATGATAGGTGCTAGGGGTACAATCCCCGGATTTTTCGAGAAATTTCGGAAATCGTTCCAGTTACCACCCAGTCTCACTGATGAAATAATTGTTCTATGCGTATTACGATGGTCTATTTTTATATTTAGGCATTTATTTGTGTGTATTCGTACTTTTGTTTAGTTTATATATAAATTTTATTGTGTAATTTGTTTCGATTTTCGTTTTGATATAAGTTATTGTATGTTATTCTGTCTCATGTGGTAACAGCTTTGGCTGCAGAGACCGAATAAAGGTTGTTATTATTATCCTGTATCATATTTTTATCCTGTATCATATATATATATATATATATATACACTACACCACAATTCCCCCCTGTACGGGTGTAACACAACATAATGCGTGTACCACTGTATCTTTCTATTTGCCAAGTTCTATTTAATTCTTACATAAACCGAGTAATGACTATACTTCGAGCAATAAGCTGTAACAATCTCTAAGGAAACGGATTATTTCAGTGTGTGTTCACCGTTGAGTTATTAACGCCGAGAAAAGGGGCCGTGTATCGCTTCTCCTCGTTGACAGGTTGGGGAATACTGCCGATGAGTGTGGGGGGCGGGATGTTGCGTCACTCAAAGACACGTCTAGCTGGAAGCAATTTCCTGTCATTACACGTATCAAGCTTGAGGGGGCTCTAGCTCACGTTCGACACAAGATTGGGAAGAAATTGTGTTAAAAATGTACTTCACAATGAAAACATGAAGTGAGGCTAGATTCAAGCAGTCAATTTGTGAACGTCGTAACCAAAGATAGTAAGATATACCCTATCGAGTCGTAACTGTAGGTAACGTTTCGTGGAAAATAGATTTGAATTTGAATTGATAAATTTCGTGTTATTGAGTAAACGTTGTAGTTAAACGGTTTTATCGATATTGTATATTGTAATGTGCGTTAACTACGAATAATTAGATACACTTATTCTAACCAGCCAGCTTCAGACAGTAGTGAACCAATTGAAGAGATCTTCAGAAGTAGGTAAGGTGAATTCACAATATCGTACCATAGGTCTACACCAGACAAATGAAACATTGTTTAATGATGCAAATTTAAAGAGATATCGATCGATTCAACATATCTCTGTGTAATCGTCATTCGAAAATTTCACGAAATTTAAAATTTTCGTCCCATTGAAGACTCGAAGGGTTTAACAATTCGTCACCAAGACAATCGGAGATAAAGCCCGCGGTGCTCAATCCTCCGTAGAGTAGTTTGCTTGGTCCACGCTCATGTTGGGAGCTGGAATGACCTTTGAGAGAACAGGGGATTGAATGGACGCGACGCGATCATCCGTTGACTAATTGACACAGTGTGCACGCGTAGTTCGACCCCCTCATAAAACACAACCCCTTCAATTCCTTGAGGAGCAACACCAGGCTAATTGTTTGGATAACTCGGGTTGCCACCCTCACGACGGTGAAACGGTCGCGGCTCGCGCTCTACCCACGACTATACTAATTGCAGCCCAATCCAGGGGTCAATCAACTAATGACACGGCGATTAAGATAGGTGATAAACGATGATGCTAATCGCGACAAACGGGAGGAACAACAATGCCATGTTCGATTAACACTCAATATCTCCTGATAGAGTTTATCCGAGAGTGTGATAGGCGGAGGGGTGGAGGGGAGGGTGCTTCGTTAGCCCTCTTGCCGGGAACAAATATTGGTATAAAATGTATCGAGTGTTCTTTACTGTAATATCGTGCTCAAGTGATAAGCAGTGTTTTGTTTTGATTCTACGTTCAATAAGAAATCGAATGTACTCAACAAAAAGTGTTTCTTCCTTTCCCGCGCCACAGTGCGAGTGGAACCATCGAAGAATTAAGTCAATTTCAGAAGAAAAACCCCAGACTGAACTGAGAGTCGAACTGTGAAGCAGGAATAAAACCACATAACCAAGGTGTGTCCAAAACTAAAATTTTTAGTAGGGAGCTTATACCGAGGGCTTACCACCAAGTTACAAACACTGATTTACAGTGGGGGACAGTAATTAACATATTAATTGTTAATCGTCAATGAGACAATCCGCGACTGGGCGAGTCAACACAGTGGCGGATAAATGAGGGGGCGTGTGGGCTGGGGGCTTGACCCTTCGTTGACTAATGAAAAATACAAAAACATTTAGGTCTTCTTAATTAAAACATAAGGAAATAAGTCTACGTTCCAGCCAAGCACTTTGCATTCATGTTCGTTGACGACCATCCCCTATATCCCCAGGCTTACTTTTAAATGCACGAGTGTTGAGATTTAAGTAGTAAAATAATTTCTACACATTTTTAATTGACGAAGAAAGAGACACAAAACACAAACCACCATAAAAGTGTCGCTTCCAACAAAATGGACTCCGACGGCTGGTTAGCCATGCGGCCATGCACTATATAGTGATATATCAATGAATCACTTCGCCGACACAGAACTGTTGCTTTGTTGGGGATGAGTACCGTTTTCACCGCGTGCGTTTTGTACGCAGAGAGCAATAGCATATCCTGTAAGCTGGATGCTTCCGGCCTACAACGTAATATTGGCGAATTGCGGTTTGCACGAGGATTTCGTTTTTACCAGTCCTACCAACCAATAGAGGGAAGTAAGCCTTGTTTACAATTACAAACTATCGACAGGCGATGTGAGGAAAATAACTGATGAACATAACTTCACCGTCGTCCAGTAGTCGTATCGGTACAACACTGCCAATACAACACCGCAATGCTCGATTTATATCACTTTAATCCGCTAAGGTCCGAATTCACCAAACTTTTTTTAAATATCGGATTAGTAACCATGGTTTCAACAAACGTTTCATCAAAGATTACTGAGTACTCCACTCAGTAATCTTTGGTTACATACAAAATGCACGGTGTTTTCTCTACCGGCTGCCATTTTTTTTATCTCCGATTAACAGAAAATCGACAGGTTAAAATTTGATGAAACTGGCCCTAAGTGTCGTACTGATATGAAAATGATATTACCAGCAGAATACAAAACCAGTTATTGTATATTGGAGGCTGCGCGGTATATCATATTATCCAGCAATAATAATATATTAATACTCCAGGATTACCTGGACAGAAAACAAATCATCACGAACTCCCCCGGCAACTTGTCCCATCTTCCAGATCGCCACAATGAATCGCAGAAGCTCCAGTTGGTGGCATCTTTGCTTTCAGGGGCGCAGACGCAAACCAACGAGTTAAGTGCGCTCTTATCACACACAGCATTATAGTATCCGCATTTGTATGCCGCAATATATTAGGCGTGTCACTGTCGCACTTAGCGCGTCGGTCCCACTCGTGTGTGTACAGTGTACACTGTACAGCTACAGAAGACAAACTGCTTTGCTGTTTAATACCAACACAGGTAGAGCAAAGAGGCACGCGGCACGATGTAACTTCCAACATGTATCAGTATTTTATTGTTATTTATTTACCGTACCTAGTCTAGTACAGACAGCAGAGGATACTACATAGTTGGTTTCGAAAATCAAATTGCAAATAATTATTATAAAACAAAAGTTTGGTGCCAATAGTGTAGCTATAAGAAAGCTATCCCTATACCAATCTGACGGATGAAATGAAATTAATTCATCGGAACTAATTACACTCACAGAATAATGATTCAAATAACAGTACATCTATACAAATAGGACACATTTTGCTGCATTATTATTTGAGATGAAAAATAAAAAGTGTAATCTTCTGTTTTATTACGAAAATCAAGACCTTACATGCTAATTTATTCAAAGATGAGAGACATCATGTTACTGTCACAGCATAGCGTATACCCCACACTTCGAGCACCTAGTGTGTGTCAACAGGTGTCCTGTATACTGCATGCTGTTTAGTAGCCTCAACATCGTCCGCCATTATTACGCGAAACACAATTCACATTATGGACAATTTGATAACGGAACAACGTCTGGCAGTTCGAAAATTATTTTGTTATTATTATTATGATTCTTGTTCTGTATCTCCAGCCGTCTGCAAGTGAGTAATATTAACAGCAGTTCGCTTGTGACATCTTCACAATGAGTAACATTGTATATGTGTACGAGCACTCAATGCAGCAAGCATTCCACTTAAAATAAAGCCACCCACAGTGACGCATTCAAGTATTCTTCACTTCAGTATGAAACATCGCAGTGTAATTGAACTATAGTTTATTGTTGGAATACAAGAGTGAGAACACTTTACTGTTATACAAACTAGTATGAGCGAGCATAGCTGCAGAACAAAACAAAAGTTATTGTTTTTTTGAGTACCCCCTAGTGTTCTTGTTATGCATGAGAGCAGTTTCATTCATATGCCGACTAGATTTAGAGGCTATATTGTGAATCTGTTATGTCGAGTGGCTTCTACTTCATGAGATAAAAAAAACACTCTATGACTGCAGAGACAAATGAATAAACAAATAAGGGTGCCAAGCACGAGTATGTTACATGTTGAGCTAATCAAACACAGTTTTGATTAATGCATTTTCAAGGACTAGATTTTTTTTACAAAATTCAACTTTTCCGTAGGCTCACAGAATAATAATTATTGTGTGTATTGTATTGACGACAAAGCATGCTACTGCTTCAAGTGCGATTTAATAAGCGTCAAGGGCCACTTACCGCTTCCGCGTACAGATTCCATACAAACAAACCAATTTCTGATGTTAATTAAAGGAAATGTTACGTGAAAATAGATAAAACTCCCTATTTTTATTAACACTTTAAAAGATATTTTAAGAACAACTACTAGGACAAAGCAATATTTAAATATTTGCCAATTAGACAACAATGTTTAAAGCTTTATTCTCCCAGCCCAGTGACGTCATTGATCTACGCGAACCTGCACAGAGACGCTCGTATCTCGACAGCTATTCCTTTTCCTTTCTTTCTCTCCGAACATTTTCTATCGCTTTATAAATAGTAACTGACCCTACTACCTAAATAAACTATGTTTGCCAATTATTTCCAAAAAATAAAACTATCAGTAGCTTTATACATAATAAGTAATAACGTAATCCAACAATTCTCGAAGTCGCCTATTTAATAGAACTTTTCCGCTATTCCATTGAAATTTGGGCTCTTCTGTAAAAATCCGTGCCAATTAAACGCACAATCTTTGTCCAAGTTGCTTCTGAAGTGAGTAAGGAATAACTTGAAATAAATGGCACTGTATGTGAATAACGAAGCAAGCTGGGCCCGACTTAACATATTATTTTGTTGTATGTAACGCCACTTTGCCTCGACGAAAGAATATCAAAGAACAGGAACACGAGGGCTAAAAATACCAAGTGAGATATTCATGACATACACACACATGAATTTAGTGCGGGTTACCATTGATGCATTCACTCCATCACTAACTGCTATACAAGCTACTCAACTTCAAAGTATCGAAGTAAAAACAGTGAAATGTGATGTGTATATTTCATCTGCAGGGAAAGGGTGGCTGAAAGGGGGTGGGGGGGGGGGGGGGGGTGAGTGATCGATCTTTAACAACTAAAGTAACATTTAAATCAAGAAAACTTATGGATCCTTCTAAAGTTCACATAACGGATATATGGGTAGAGAAGCGTTCTTCCTCTTTACAACCTCACATTTCAATTGGGATGAAGGATGTGAACATGGTTACAAAACGCAATAACTTCTCATTTAGTCACTTGCACGAGGAAGGTATTTTCAAGAATTTCAGGACATAAAAGTATCCATTTTGAAACTTAAAAGCACCTTAAAATGTGTATTCATGCCATTCATCCATCCGTCTTTCCTACCCTAAATGTGCAACGCTACGATAAATCTAGATTTCATGGGCCGGAGTGGATTCGGCTTCCATACGAACAATAAACACAATTTTGACTAACATTAGAAATTCATTTTACTAGTTCAATGGTGCCGTCTATCAAAACGCCGTGCTTGCGTGTGACGTGGTGCACGGATGAATTACCATAAAAGTTGTCTAGATGTAAAAAAAATATCGTTAGCTATTTTTACGCGTCGTTGTCAGGCTCAGTTTATAAAACGTATGGACGCATAATAATTCTAGTGAAGTCGCAAGAGTGAAACATGACAGGCTAGTGAAAAGTGTGAACAGCCATGCAGATGAACTATACGGGGCTCGTAAAACCCCGAATAAACTGAGGCCATGGGGTGAAGTCATACAATATGCAATAGTGTGTGCTGTGCTTTCTTCAATGTAGTATACACTATTGCCACTACGAAAAAATTATTGCCTGTAATAAAGACATATATGGTCCAATGCGCATTTTTGCTGAAACCATAAGATTTCATGAAACTGCTAGGCCATAATATGACATTCCTAAACTCACCACAGATTTCTCTGTCCATAGTGGCCAACAACACGGAACACGAAGAGGTGATAAAGAGGTTTTGTACTACCCTTAATGTATGTAGACGAATGAACATCATGAGTTATGAAACATTTATTCAAAAGCGATTTTTTTTATTGAGATGTTAGGATGGTGGATGAGGCTTTTGTAATATTTTCTTTCGCAAAAACAAATACAAAGGACGAGACAAAACAATATTAAAATATTTACCAATTTGTCAACAACTTTTAAAGCTTATGATGCGTTGCCATGCCCTTACGTCGGACGTTGGACGTCGGACGTTGGCCAACCGTAGCCCGTAGAATTCTCGACGAACGTCGACGGGGCGGTGCCAGCGATTGTTGTAAATGGCTACAATTGGCCAACGTCCGACGTTAGCGTCCGACGGAAGGGCATGGGAACGCAACCACTATCCTCCCAGCCTGGTGACGTTATTACTCTACGACGTGTTATTCCCGCTTGTTCCACGATCGATCCCCTGTTTCGGAATAATTTTAAACACTTTGAAGCATGGCTGATATGAGGGCATTATGGCAATGGCATTATGACGGTTACAAGTGGGTTATGAAACAATCATAGCTGTTAGAATGTAACGGCAATGGGTAGGTCGTAATGTAAGCCACGCAAATTTAATGGTATTTTCTAGCTATCTGAGGAACCCGTTGACAAAAGTGATTCTTACCCGAACTTTGGTTTAGAATCACCAGCATCATAAATGAATTGAAAAACGTTCTACCATTGAAATTGTAATAATTGTTATTTCTGTTCTTAATTACATAATTTTAATTAATGAATTGCAGATAACAATCGTAACAATTACAATATATATTGTCACTATTCATTGTTTAGATGATTGAAAACCAAAATCACCTTTTCAATATCTAGAAGCGTTCTCAAGATATCAACAAATACCGTTAACCTTTACCCTTAAAGGGATAGTCGGGCGAAAAACTAAAGAACTACCATTTGTAGATGTCGACCTTTAAATATAAACAACATGACTAAAAGATACCATGCTTTAAAAGCAGGCGGTTAAAAAATTAAAGAAAACGCGATTATTTGGTTTGGTGCTACCAAGTAGCACCGAGCAACTTTTCTCATGGTAATTCCCATATACAAAAAATGTTGCCTTGAGAAACTAAAACCACGGCTAAAATAGGGCACTGATCAAAAATCGATCATGAGGTTTAATGTGCATCGTTTCTCTACCGATAACATGCTTCTTAGTACGAACGTTTATTTCTACAAAATACCCTGCAATTAATTTTTTTGTGACATGATGTGTAGAAAAGTTGCAATCTGTTTTGAGCGGTACTGTCCGCAGTCGCCGAGCGTTTCGCGGAGCGCGGGCTGGTCTTGTATAACACACGGGCTGGTCTCGTGTAACACAATGAGTCCTCTGTCTATCGGGAAGGCGCCAGCGACCTCAGAACCGATACAGTTACACTACGCTGTGACTACGCTTTAGAAGAAAAATGCAGCAAGAGCTGCCAAAGGGAATCTAGTAGAATAGCTAATTGTTCACTATTTTTTTTCTTGCATTGAAGCAACCTATATCAATTGTATTTTACACATAACTGAATTTCATGGACTAATGACTAATTGGTGATTTTTTAGTTCTTCATCTGACTATCCCTTTAATTACCCAAAAGCGGTAATGCTCAGTTCTGAGTTGAGCCGGAGATCCACATTTAGTGCGGCGTTTAACTCGGGCGAGAGATTTCTTTCATCTCCCGTGTTATAAGTTTAATGTTAAAACAGCGGGGGTTTTATGCTTGCTCAGTTTTACTCTACACAAACTCACTCACTCACTCAGTAGCAAATCTCTTTAATTATAATCTGAAACAACGGCAAAGTTTAAAACTCAATTTGAAAAGTTTGCAGAGATTGTTCGTTTTTTTCGTTTTTTTTTTTTTAATTTGCAAGTCAATACAAAGTGTTTTCATTTAGAATTACACAAATCCAACAGTAAAACGTTAAGCCGCATTAAGGAATTGTATTGTGAAGCACTAAATACACTAAATATGAACTCCAAATGTGGATGTAGCTTCAATACTTTAGAAGACTGGGATTTAAATAGCATGCTGGCAGATATCCTGTGCTGTGTATGTATTAATTCATTGTTGTAGCCCGGATTAATATTTGCGTATATATGCCGAAGTCTGTGGAAGGGAGGGGGGAGGGGGGAGGGGGGGGGCTACTCCATCAACCATCACGCGATAGGTTAACGTAACATAGTATAGGAAATGCAAGTGGTTTTTATCAAAACAATATGCCTTTAATAATGTTCCTGCTTCAGCTTATACAGCGGCAGATCAATGTACGTATAGCCACTGAGCTTGGGGTGGACAAAATTGACTTAGTTTAATTAAATTACATTTCTTACACAATATTTTTATTTCATATTCATTATTTGGACTTCCCGAGACGCTTTTGGCCTGACGGAGAAAGAGTTTTAGCCCTAACTTAGAATCAAAATAAAACAAAAAATCGTATTTATAGAGTGCAACTCAATAACAGACTGATTTTCAGTGGCTTAACCAACCCTTCTTAAACTAATTCTTCTGAAACTTGTATTATAAGTTGAAAAAAAAACGGGAAATAATTTGTTTACATGCTGAGCATTGCATTTTCTTCTTACTAGGGCGCTATTGTGGGGGACATCCCCCGCACAACCCCCATTGTGTCGTTTGTTGAGCACCTTTTAACAGTCATATTCAACTCTGGGCAGATCCCCCCGAAATAATTCCTGCGTACGCCACCACTGGAGTATAGAACAACAAATACCATCAAAACTAGTTGCAACGGTGTAGAGTAGGCTTGCGTGCTGGAGAATAACTGTGCATATAATAATTGACGCTCTCTGTGTCACCTTGATGTCATTGCTGTACAAGTTGACCACTGACTACGTGTGAAATGGGGCTACAAAGTAACAGCAATTCATACTTGACAGGTGTGTTTCTAATTACTACCTTAGCCCAAAAAACAATTTAATTTTATGTAATTAAAATATTGTTACGATGTCTAAGCTCGCTTGTCCACAGTCCACAGGCAAGACAACCTACTATTTTCTTGGTCAAAGCAAGTTTGTCATAATTATGCTGACAGAAGTAAAAGAACAATAAAATAGCCTTGAAAGGAAACAAGAGTGTAAGTTTACTGTTGTTTGATTTTTACGTCACTTGAATCGAGGATAAACGACAAATTAGAAACGTATCCAATACCGTGTCAAAAGTGGGACTCGAACCCACGTATCTCGGTCTCAAACGTATGGACCTCCGCACCAAACGTCGGTACAACCCACAGTTAGAGATACGTGTATTTACTATTTAGAATTCATTTTCTTTAATTTTTCCATTGATTAATTTAAATTTAGTATTTTGTAGCATCTATTTTCTCTTTTCAGGAAAACGTTCAATATGAGGGACGGGGTTTCTTGCACTTCTAGTACATGATATGTGCAGATAAAAAATAAATCAACCTACAATTATTGTAAGTTGTATTTTTTTAATATTGTGTTGTTGCGTTGTAATTGTGTGTTATTAAAGGGTTAGAATTCATTCTTAACTATATCTCGATAGGAATGGGATCACCTCATTTTCAGTAAAATTAGCAATTTTGTAGCGTTTTCAAAAATTTGTAGTCACCGATTTAGCATCTAAACCTAAAACGCTAAAAAGAAGTATTTCTACCCATGGGCCGTGGGTCTTGGCGAATACTGTCGTTCGGAATGATACGATATTGAATGGATGTGGATCTCACTCGATATCGATCAGACCAGTTCTCCCCCTTTCAAACCACGACACTTCGGTATATCAACTATCATCTCGTTCCAGCACTCTCGATTATCCTCGTCGCCAAACCATCAAATATAGACGTAGGATACGGCGCTGCAGTTCCATACACATCACATGCCTATGTTTGAAGACGGTGGAAAATGGGAACACCCAAGAGATTTCGATCGTGAAATTCAATTGAGACGTTGAAATCCTTATCAGAATGTAACCCGTATCTTATTCTGCTAGGCAAACATTCCCCTGTAGCCGGGAATGTTTGATGAAACATAACAGACCACGCCCACATGTTCCGCATAACTCGTCCCGACCCAGAGTCGCAATATCACAAGAGAGAGATGAAGGGAATTACGTTAACATGCATATTCATATTGTAATAACGATAGCAAGCCGATGATAATGACCGTTTCATTGAAATGGCAGCTTTCTGTGATCGACGATATTTATTTCTAAATCAAATCTAAATTTAAAACATACAAATCAATCAAGTGCATAATCGATTAACCACTTTAAAAAATCACAATGGGCTTATTTTACCTATATATTTGTTTGAAGATAGTGAACCTGAATCTATATTTTCTGTGTCATATTATCATAAACATTTTACGACCATATGAAATAATATCGTGAAAATCAACTAGATTTCCTAGAATGATTTTAGAAACTTATATCAGTAGAGTATAAACAACAGTTATTCTTAAAGAAATTTGTGAACTAGGCACTACAGCTACCTAATTCCCCCCCCCCCCCCCCCCCCAATCACTCTGAAAAACTCACTTTACTGAAATTTGATACATGTATTTGAAATTTGAACTAGCTTACAAAAGGATATGAGTTGGGCGCCTATTGAGGATCCCCGGGCGATCTATAGGTAAGAGGTATTTGAATTTTTTTTTTTTTATAAAATCCATAAAGGTGTGTTATGTTACTTATGATTTTGTATTTCATTTTTACGACCATATTTTTATAAAGTATACACTCTAAATAAAGGTGATTAAAATTAATCACTTAGTCAGATAATTAGTCACATATTCAACCACAGAATTAAACATGTTCTTCATTTTTAACCATTTTCAGAAATTTAAGGCATATATTTAGACACTTCAGGATATTAGACATATATTAACGACTTATTTTAATCACACGCCATGATTAATATTTAAGGCGCTGACATGTGATTATTTACGTGATTTATTTTAGTCAGTTTTGAAATGAAGTACTCATTTGATGTCTAGTTTTAGTCATATTTTATTTACGACGACATTTAAGGCACGTTGTCAAAAAATAAGTCATTTTGAATATCAAACACCAAACTAATCAGACACAAATTCAAACATAAAAATGTATCTCCACACATTACTGGTCATTAAAAATATTAATTCAATATAGTTATCTGACACAGAAACATAATACAAATAACAAATAGGCCTACAATACAAAAATACTCATTAGGCTCACTCATTTCCACCATAAACACACAATATGTAGGCCTACGTACAAAAAAATAATACACAACAATAATACACAATAATACATTTTTAGACTATATTTGTTACAAGAGACAATAGTACAATTGCTGAAACTGTATTTAATTGAATATGGTGCCCTTCATACTCGGCCAGAATATTACACATTACAATAATTTGTGGAGTCAATGAAGACAAACATTTAAATACAAGGCCATGTATAAATAAATAAATAAGCTAAGTAATTAGTATAATTCAGATATCATAATAAACATCTATGTATAGCTAGAGCTACGTCTTTTTAGCATTAATTTCTCTCTAAATGCATTAATTATTTTAAATTTAGCATTGTATAGAGTATTTTCTTTTCTTTGAATCTAAACCTTGAACATGAGGGGGTTGCTTGCACTTCTAATAGAAAAATTATGTGCCGATACTATTTTAAAATCAATTCAGTTGTAACTCGTAATAATTGAAAGGGTTATAAAACCTAATGCAATTCTTAACTAGATCAATAGAAACACTTTTTTTGTATAATTTGCATTTTGTATCGGTTTTCAAAAAAATAACCGATAAACAAGTGACCAATTCTGCATCTGAACCTAAAACACTAAAAAAACATATCTCTAAATAAGCACATACAACAATGAATTAATTCCCTCATCACAAATAATTAAATTATGCATCTAATATGTCACCCACTTGTTGAATGTTTTAACATCATAAAACTATAATATACCCTATAAACAATACAAACAAGTGCTCTGTTAAGCTACTCCAGCGCACACCAAATTCTTCTTCTTCATCGTAAAACACATCCTATCATCATGCATGAAATACATCCAAGAAAGAAAAGATTTAAATTAAAAGCCACAATGAAAAATAATCTAATTGATGATTCAAAAGAACTCAAAAAGGTACGTGTGTATGTTTCGTATTTGAAAAATAGATCTTTGATTGGTTATCGCTCACTCGTCGATAGTGTTCGGAGCCTACAGGGTTGGTTTAGTCCCTTTAAGTTAAAGTCCTCCACACTAAAAATCAGTTTAGTTACTGAGTGGGTTTGGACTTTCCGTTCGACCGCTATCGACAGACATAAACAAACAAAAAAAACAAACAAACTGAATGATTGCTATAAAAGTCTAATGGAGACCGGCTCGGTTCGCTCACTTAATAACCGAATTCATCTACTAATTTCGACAAATTAAAAGAATTCATTTCTCCTATGACTAAGTAATATAACAAAGTAACTGCTGCTGTACTGGTTTGCAGAAAACATAGATAACGGAAATGGATGCAACAAGTCCTCAATTTTCTTGACATAGTATCTTTCAGTATCTGTAACTTTATATGCGTTCAGGGATTCTTCATAATGATTTGTTAACAACTCTGTGTATAAAAAACATATTTTTGTGGCATATGCAAAAATCTCTTTAATCAAACCAAATGTTGGCAAGCTTTCTTCATCATTAGAAACAAGGATTACAGTGCCTTTTTTATAGGTACTTCCATGCACAGTCACCTGTTTTGAATTTAAGATCATAGTGTTGGCATCACTGATATTAAATGCAGCTTGTATCAGTTCACAGGAATTGTGATGGAACAATGTAACTGCAGGCCCTGGTCTAATATCGTCACCTTGGTACAGATACTTTGAATCTTTAGTGTTAGGAAGCTGAAAAAGTTGGGAACATCTCAGGGACTGAAAGCGGTAGGCCAACGAATAAGCGATATTCTTAAAATTTTTCATTGTAGTCACTAAGGGTCTAAGTCGGCAATGGACGCCTTCATAACGCATACACCACTGATGTCGAAGAGGGCCATACTCCTGTATTTGTCGAGGCATGTGAACCATATAATGCATCTTTGGTTTTATTGCTTCATCTGGATACAGATCTTTAAATGCATAATGGTGTTCCTCAATCATGCATTTAAGAAGTGTAATATCTTCATCAGAGATCTCAAATGCCATCATTACATTCAAAATTTGCAAATGAAGTATAACATTTTTCAACTTTTCATCATTTTCAGGGACTTTCCCATGTATCAGAAATGGCAATAGATTTGCTAGAGTGATCGTCTGAGCACACGTTTGCCTTAATTTGTTTTCAAGATGAGATGTTTCAATTATAGATGGCTTGTCTTTTTTCAAGTGCTTGTAATCGAAATACATTATTTTTTTATTTAAGTAAGGCAAGTTGAAATATTTTTTTTCTTGAACGCAGTACTTTATAAACAAACGACATTCTAATTGCACTGCCCCCTCAATGACCACATGCATCAAGTCATGTACCAAACTATGTGTGACGTCAAATGAACTGAGTTCACAAAGAACACTCTTCTCATTAATGCCATGATGCCGAGACCAAAACTGTTTGGCTTCTTTAGTAAGAGTTGGTTCTTCGACATCGTTACATTGCTCTAAATGATTTTCCTTGTTACGAAGAGTAAACGTTTCTTCTTGAAAAGTAGTTTTAATTGACGTCTGTGTTCCAAGACACGATCTGCATGGCTTGTGTGCAAATGATACTCCCTCTTTGAATCCCCCCACATAATTGGCAGCCAGTGTGTCACCAGTGAAAATGAATAGCGATCCATGAAAGAGAACATCATTTCCTTTTACTCTGAAGATTTTACCTTCTTCCAATATTTTTATTTCGTCAACAAAGCGACTTAAGATGGACCGCACACCATATTTTCTAACAAATGATGTTTTGACTACTGCCAACAAATTAATTGCTCTAATAGATGACCTTAGATTGGGATGAATGTTGCCCAAAGACCAATAAAACATACCCATTTTGTGAGTCTTAGTTTTCGATCCAAGGGGGTTTACTATTTCAACGTCATCATAGTAGAGATTGATTATCAGGGCATTTGGGTGATTTTTAAACACAACATGATTTTGATACAAATTACCATCTGTAAAATTCCTTATCATGCCATTTCCTCTAAACATTGGTGGGTTATTGATACAAAATAAAACATCGGTTTGATTGAGTAACTGTCCCAATGTTTCAAAAACCGGCACGTAATAAAAGAAAATAGGCTTTTGAACTAGATGTTTAGATGGATTATGCACCCATGTCCAAATTTGATCCAAAATAATTTTTTCGGGGAGAATCAAATTGCCATTTTTCAGTAAAAACTTATCGAGCTGGTACTTAGTCTTGGCTACACTTGCCGTGTTGGATGATCCTATCTCAGTGAATACTTCATTGATCTCAAACACACTTACTATTCCTCTTGGATTGTTCATGGCGTATTCTACCAGCCGTTTCTAAAATAAAAACAATACATATAAATAATACCAGATTAGCAAAATTCTAAAATTATTTCATGTTTAAATCAAATCTCAAGGTTTACTGTTTTCACTCCCCAATGCTGACATGACAATATTATGCACTAAATTAAATTGTGTTTCAGAATATACACAAGTTCAGCAATTTGTATCATCACAATTATTTTTTATCTAACTTATATAAATGATCGAGTAGCGCTATCACTCCGAAATGTTTATAGCAAAATAAGCTAAATACTATACTCCTGTCTGAAATTATGTTACCTATAGAAGGATGTATCTGTTAGGATTAAAAATATAACACAATATGGCAAAGCTGGCATGTGAACCATTTTGTTGGGTTAAAATTATAAACAGAAATGAACATACCTGTGCACCATTTAACGTTTCTCTGATGAGATCATTAGTGTGTTCAATGATCTTGGTAGTGGCAGTCTGTGACAAATTTGAAGATTCCTTTAACTTGAGGTGAAATTTTACACTATTCCATTCATTCCTTTCAAGTGGAGTTAACTCGACACCTAATTGAAGAAAATAAGAAAATGAGTGTGTGAGTGAGTGAGTGAGTGAGTGAGTGAGAGAGAGAGAGAAAGAGAGAGAGAGAGAGAGAGAGAGAGAGAGAGAGAGAGAGAGAGAGAGAGAGAGAGAGAGAGAGAGAGAGAGAGAGAGTTATTCATTCAGTGGGAGATTATGGCTTATTATTAGTTATTAGATTTGGTATTCCATTCCATCAGACCATTTTTTTTAATATCTGCTCCCTGTGTCCAATCGCTAAAAAATAATATTCATGAACATAAATAATATCATCTGTCCTATTCCCACACATAATATTCTATTTTTAGTGATGATTTAAGATAATGTCACTTTTTCATTTCTCCCATTAAAATTGACACCATTGCAAAACTGTTACTGAGTTGCGAGAAAGAAAGGAAGTGTATACCTAATTACCGCACTTGTGGTCAACGCATATTGGCCCCTCAAAATAGACAAGACGCATTCTGGTGGCAAGAAAATAAACTACTATAAGGATGAGTTTATCTGTCAATTGTTCATTGTTGCTTTATTGTTAAATCATCAATGGCGCAGATAAGGGTGTTGTTTAGCAGCGCTATTTATGTGTAAGTTTGAGTCTCCAATAGGCCATCTAGATTTTAGTCGCAACAATTCAGTGTCAGTGATCTGTTCATCAAAAGAACACTCTTGAGAAGAAAATTACATGAGGAGAAAAACAAAGGGGGAACAGGTAAGAACCCTTAATGCAATTCACTGTATATTTCGATTACATAAAATTAATTGTTACTTGTATGGACAAAAATGTTTATTTTATTATAAATTATTGTGAGTACAAGATTAACTATTGACATAATTATTATGTAATCAACCTGCTTATGAAAGCAGATTTTAAACATGTACTTCTTTACTTTGAATGTCTCTATATTGCAGACCACTCCTATACGATATAAATTTGACACAATGTGTTCGATGGATGAATGTATAGATTTGAGATAAATGTGGCTTTTGCATTGCATAATATATGATGAGCAGGCTATAAAGTTTCTTCTTAATCATGAGTAATTTGTTAGTTGTAGCAATAAAACTATTAAATGTATGCATTATTTAAACCGATTCATATGACTGCAAATTGTGTGGTCATTTGGCCAATAATATGGATAAAAATATGTCTTAAAAAAGATACTGTGCTTATTCAACAAGGTATTTTGGTCACACTAATAATGTCAACTGAATAGGCCTATATAACACATTTTGTCTCATTATGTCTAAGATACAGGTACTGTGCCCCATTTTCCATGTAGACATAGGATAATTAGGCATGGGCTTAGAATTGCCATAATATGCATATTGCATAGTCAAAAAATCTCAATAGTAAACTAACTTACCTTGCATGCCATCCAAAATATTCATAGGTATATGTGTATGCTCATGTTGATCAGGAAGATCAACATTATGATTATTGCCATCATCTTGGCCATCGTCCATCATCAGATTATCATTAATTGCCAATAAGTCTTCGCGGTGTTTTCGTCGCACGTGAGATTTGAAAGACTCCCACGAATTATAACTCACACCACACCCTTCAAAATTACAGTTAGCCACAAAGCTGGGATCATGTCGGTGATCTTTGACAATATGTCGTGAGAGTGTTTGCATCTGCGGTGAATTAAAATAGCACATACCGCAGTGATACAGCATATTAAACGAGACAATGTAAAGACTAATAATCACGTATAAATGCATTAAATATCGTCATCACCTTTGCACTGAAATATCAATAGCAAAATAACACGCGCACAATATTAGCTTTTGAAACGTGTCACGTCGAAGTTCTTGTTTACGCGGCAGGCCATTCTACTTGGTGGGCCATACCAACAGCTGTTAATGAAAAACATTTAAGAAGTGTTATTTCTAGACATGACAACTATAAAGGCAACATACACTATAAGCCTCTTTAATATGATGAAATCAAATTTCAATTACAATTTATTTTGATGAGTAGGCAACCCGCGTGCGGTGCCAGTGCGTAACGAAATACAAAAATATACAATTTTACTTTCATACGGTTGCCTCTCTGCGAGCCACCATCCCTTCAGTAGATGGCCTTGGCATATTTTCAAATGCTAGGGGGAAGGTGCAGCATGGCAACGACCTCCCTCACACTGGACTGTTACCGTTAGACGTTAGTGGTTTGTGCATGGACACGAGTCAGTAGTGTATTGCCAGTGATTGCATTATTACATTAAAGTTAAACATCTATAAGATCAAAGTAGCATGGCGGATGAATATACAAAAGACTTGTTGACTAAGTGGGGATTGAGTCAATTAATTACATCTTTCAAGGGTAAGCAATGAGTGATAATTATTCCTCTCTCATGACCTCGTTTAGTCCAGGGTCCAGTCATGGCCGGTTGCAGTCGTAGGCGTAGGCCTACCCTACTTGTTGAAAATGTTGCGAATTAATTAGGGCAGCTATACAGGTAGCTTTACACATATTTAAAATTGTTATAAGGACCAACTATTGTAAAAATGTTTTATTTTATCTAGCCGTGTCTTTTGCATGAGTTTTTAATTTACTGGTGTTATTTAAAAAAATAAAAAACGTGCTTTTTAAATAGGCCTATACATTTTAGTTGTAAGACGTGCCAAACGATTGATAAAAGCGTATAACGAATGATTTCTATCTGTATTTTTTTCTATGATTTTTCTCTGCATTAATTCTAATAATATGTGTAGCTTTTAGATCTTATAGGCATAGCCTTAGACCTGGCAACAAAGCTTGGTAGGCCTAGGCCTATGATTATAATGCATGTTGCTAGCCCAGGCCATGGCCTTCAGCCTGCAACTATTTCTCCCCCCAGCCACCCACCCTATACGCTGCTTCTCTTGTAGAATACTCCAACATTACTACAGTACCTGAGTGACATGAATCAGTTCCAGCTGTGCCAGATTGAGTGGTGGTTTTCCACCCTCATCTATGGCATGTAACTTGTAGGTACGCCTACTAAGCTTGCCAAACGTAGCAAATATATAAATAAATTAAATTATAAATAAACATATAGGATAAACATTTATCTGATGACACTAAATGACAGATCACGTAATTCCACCCACCTGCAGGTGTTGACATATTACCCTACCGGTACCTAAAGAAACTGGCATAGGTAATATTATACTTAATAATAACAATAATATTGCATTAACCCTAGAAGCATCAATGTCAATGCGACCTTTAAAACCTGTTGTGTAAAGTCAGCGTTGATTTCAGCTACCTTTATAAAAAATAAATTTTAATTTACAAAAACAAATTGAAATTTAGTTAGGCCTATTGCATTTTACAGTCTGGGACAAAAATTTTTATTTTTAGAACATGATGCCAATAATCTTATTGTAACAATAATTGTAAAATTTTGCTTGGCACTACAGGGCTATTCACTATTCAGCCTGGCATTTGCACGATTAAAGAGGCTTACTAGACGATGTACAAATAAAAATAAAAATAGTAAATGCATAGAGCATGTACATCTAATAGAAATTAGAGAATATTTAAATCATGTAGGCCACTAATACTCAATAATATGATGCTAAAGAGACAATTAATAACAAAATAATATTAGGTGTATCTATAAGTATATAACAATAGAACCCTACGTACATAGGCCTTCTCAGTGTTACATCAGTTTGGTAATGTTTTTCTGTTAGATGCGGACATTGACCAAGCTGCAATGGAAAGTTTGGGCAGTTTGGACCAGAAAGAGTTGATTAACGAGTTGATACCATCAATCGGCAAACGGGCCATATTTTTGTCCAAGCTCAAATCTCAAATGTCTGTACTTGATATCCCAGTGGTGGCTCCAGTCGATATAACTGCAACAACCATAACCTGTGACAATGAAGTGGCTGCATCTACAAGCAACTTCTTGGAGATCGAAACAATTATGGTACTTATGCTTTTATGTTTTTAATTTCAAATATATTTCCCATCACTTAAATTATGGTGGGGGGGGGGGGGGGGGGATTAGGCCTGTTTAATTTTAGTACTATTTGGGCATTGTTAGGCTATAGGATGTTTGTGTTGTCCAAATTTTTTTTGGGGCGTATTCATAATTATATGGATTATTCCCCAAAAAAATAAGGACAACATTTATTAAATCTGCGAAAACATACCTCACAACATATGTATATAAATAAATAAATCCATCCATCTATACATATGTATAAATTAATGTTTAGAAAATACTATTATTTCAATAATTATACTACCTACTAATACTATAGTATAGTTACTATATAATATATTATACTAAGGATGGGAATCGATATACAATCTCAACATTGACATCTATGGCAAATCGATACATCAAATCGAAACATCAAAACGTAAAACATCAATATCAAAGAAGTAAAGTTGTTTAAAGTAATAGAATATTACGCCTTATCTATAAGTACACTCAAACACAGTATTTTGTTGTGTGAACACATCTGCATTATCAAAAATGAATAGAAATTTCAAAGCGTAGGCCTACATGTGCGAGTATTGCTGAAGTGTCTGGTAACATGCAGCATTCAAACTGCTGTCTCTGCATTGAGATGGTAACACTTGGCAAAACATTACAGACACAATCTGCCTGTATTTTTTTTGTATGTTTAATTAAATTAATTTTATTTTTGTGTTGTTCACATTAAGCAAAATTCGATTTGATTTTTTAAACAAATAATCAATGTCAATTCCCATTCTTAATGTTATAATGATAACATGCAAGTTTAAAAAAGTTACTAATTATAATGTTTACAAAGTACAAACATTATGGCTGAGTTAGATACAACGTTTCGTTATTGTTTTAGTTATATCGTGCTGACACTGGAAACGTAATTTTTCATGCCTAACAACAGGTTGGATTAATACATAATAATGTAGGCCTAGTATGTACATTTTTCTAAGAAAATGTTGTTTATATTATTTGGAACATTATATAAGATTAGATTAGATTATAGGGTACATTTTTATTTATTTGACAATTAATTAGGCACAGCGTACATTATGTAACTGTTTGCAGAAAGAGCGAATACATGCATTAGTATTATTATATTCATGAATGTTTCTGACTGGTGGTAATTGCCACTTGCCAGCCATGCTTGCCAGTTGACAACTCAAAAATTCTGTACATTTCTTAATGTAATTCAAAGAATGTAAAAGAGGCTTACTTCAATAAATAAATAAATAAATATGCATGCAATAGCCTAGCTAAGTTGTAATAGGTAATAGTTTGTAGGCCTAATTTTTACACCAGAAATAAGCCATTACTTTCATTCTTCTACCAACTATACTATTTCTAACAAACATTAGTTTGAAGAATTTGTTTCAATTTACCAATTCAAAGTATTTCTAAATCTTTTAAACCTGTTTATTTCAAACTTTTACTTTTACTTTTATACCATTTATTTTATAGACCTGACTCATACAGCTGCAGTTGTAAGGAAGATGGAAGATGAAAAATAAAAGTGGTTTTGATTTACTTTGATGAAGAAAAAAATAAAAGTATTAATTGCCATATTACTATGCTGTGGCCAGCATAGTTGGCCGAGGTCAATTATGCGTAGGTCTAGTAAACCGCGGTCTGTGCATTCCAGGTTCGAATCCTGGCTTGGGCATGGATGTCACGTGGCATTTTTTTCATCATCATAATCACCCACTCATCGTCTCGATTAGCAATAGTGCAAAAATATGAGACGTTAAAGCCCCACAAAAAAACTATGCTATGCTGCTGTTATGTACTGGTACATAATGTCCACAATTTACACATTAGGACATTCGCACATTAGACAAAACAATCCTAGTTCAGAGATTAACTTATGGCATTTGAAGTTATGATTTTCTTTCAATGTTCTTTTATGATCTGATGGCCCATTTTAATTGAGTGATGTACACCATAGTATGATGTGACAGTTTGTTTATGTTTTCTCTTTATTGCATTCTTAGATCGAGGATCATGCCAATAAGGTGGGTGGGTCAGTCAGCCATGTGTTTACAGTGGAAGAGGTGGAATTGGCTGTTACTGGGAGGCCTACATCATCGCAAACAGGGAGCCCCGTTATAATTAAAAAAACTGTTTCCCCTTCTTGTACTGCAAAGGGAGGGGTGCCATACCCATCACCCCTTCCAGACTTAAGTCCTTTCTTGAAGCTACAACATGAGAGTGGGAACCTTAAGACAAAACATTTTTTACAATTTGTGAAAGAATGTGGCCATTTCTTGGCTTCGATAACCAACGGAAGGCCCACTTCGAAGGATTATAATAACTTTTCCTTGAGTTTAGTGGATAAGTATCCGGAATTTAAAGACCACGCGTCACTTAAACCAAATGTAAGTATTCATACACCATATTTGATTACTTGGACAGGTACCATTGTACGCACTGCAGTATAGGCTACAGTATTAGCATTGTTCACTAGATTAATTGTGTTACCGGTATCTTAGTTCGATATTCATTTCAACGAGATGTTTATAGATTTTTCCGAGAGAGAGAGAGAGAGAGAGAGAGTGAGATTCTTTGTTAATTTCTTGTTACACTTGCAATAACACAATAACATAAAGATAAGATGTTATACACAAATTCCTATTTTAAATTTTAGCACTATTGTTGAAAGAGTTTTACTGATATTAATCATTCACCTTGCAAAGTTGCCAGTAGCCACTTGCGAATTAACCTGATATTTCTGTAACTTAGTTGTTGATTGTCTCAATAACTAGGGCACTACATGAGGCAATGAAGAGTTTTTACATTTAAACGTGTTTAGAAGAATTCTTATGCATTTTTAGTATATTAAGGCCAGGTATCAACTCTGATATAAAATATATTTAGTAGCCCACTAACGGCAAAAACCAGTGGGAAGCCTGGTTGCCATGATTAAAACAATTGGTAGGCCTAGCTTACTAAATATGTATCCGAAGTTCATAATATTGGGCCTAAACAAAGTTGGGCAGTCTGTAAGAGGGTTCATCAAAATTAATCTCAAGTTCTATACATATTATTATGTTCTCACAGAATTATCATAATTAATTTAACTTTTAGGGTACTTTAAAACTGCGACTGAGCCACTATCTGCGCAACCAGCGCACGGCACAAAAAAAAGCGAATTGCAAAGAATCCAGTGCTGGTATGTCTTCGGCTCGAAAAACAATATATGACCATGTTTCAGTTAGCGGAAGCTCTCAAAATATGAGGTAAGAATGAACATGTAATACAAGGGCTGGAAAAGAAATCAATATATCGATATGATATCGAAATGTCCTAAAAGTTTCGTTGTTGATATTAGTTGAAACACATTTTAAATTTGAAAACCAGTTTTGTACGAAACCTAATCGAAACCGGGTTTCGGTTAACCAAAGTTTTCCCTAATAAAAATATTATCAAATTGTTTGTTTTCTGTAGAAGCGTGTGTGTAATGCTTTATTTAATTCTTCTTGGGTCTTTGTAGTGTTAAAACACTAAAAAAATACTGCTAAAGTACTGGACCTCGGGCCTCTTAATGTCATTTCTCTCACAGTTTACAGTGTATGTGATGTGCCCAAGGAATGAATTGCTATATCGTTAAGCGCTTGGTTCGGTGATGTAGTATCATAGAATTTATAAAATATTGCTTCACGTTTGTAAATTTATTGTCATCCGGTATAATCGAAAAATAACGAAGTCATCTTTTCCATTATCGATCATTTTTATTTTATTGTTGTGTATCCCTATTATATTCAAATTATAATTTCTAATTTGTGAGAATGAAAATGATAGACCATAATTCGCATTACTCTAGCAATGCCCCATCCACATATTTTAACAAATTTTCATTTCAGCCAAGATACCAGCGATGAGGACACGGATAGCATGATTAAGCAACTAAAAGCCCACGGCAAATCTGGCAGTACACATGCCCAGCTACTGCTTAAAAAAACCTTTCATTTAAGAAGGGAATTTGTGAAAAGTGCAGACACGTGCAAATCAATCGTTGCAGAGTTTCCACATTTGGAAAATTATGAAATGGTTAGTACAAGTTCAATATTCGAGTACAGGAGTAGCTTGCCAAAAATGAATGATCATTTCATGTTGTACTAGGGGTCGACAATAAATATGGGTGTACTGATAGTTGACCTGGTTCATTGCAAATCCAAGGTGGTTATTCAATTAAAGCCCTATCAGGCGATCGAGTAACTGGCTGAAGGGAAGAAATGTGGTACGATTTAACATGCAGATTTGATCATTTTTAGGAACCATTATCTCAGAGAGTATGGTAGCTATCAAGCTAATTTTTTTTTATCACATTACTACATGCTTTCTGATGACACCCTACCACTTTTGTAGGTGTAAGTGAATTATTTTCTTAAATATGGTGTTTGATAACTAGGTAAAGAAGATTGCAATAGAATACGTACGCTTTCAACCATTGAGAAACTAATTTAAATTTAATTTATAAAGCAATCAGTAAAATAGAGGTAGGGGCTCTTCATACATGTGTAATAAATATGTGGTAAAAATTTCAGCTGCCTAGCTGTCTTAGTTTAGAAGATTTTGGTTCCTTAAGTTGTAAATTATAGTTTACGAGTAAATGAGGTTTGAAAATAGGAGAGTGTTTTAGGTGACAATAACATTGTAAAACTCACTGTGGCCAGCTGCTCACCCCCACTAATGCATTCCTGCACCATACTCTGGGTCATCCTCATCATCTTCTTTCTTCCTTTTCATGTTCCGCTGTCGAATTCGCGCTTTCTTAGCAATGTTGTCTGATGCGGTTTCAGTCGCGACACTCGCATTACGTCTAGCGCTCGAAGCGCGTCGATGGTGTTTTGTCCGGGATCAATACCCATTTGCTCCAAGATTTTTAATTTCCCCACATTCCCATCGTTAAATGTGAGCACTGCTTCGTAAACCCCCATTTTCAGTGTCTAGTACCCAACAAACACAGCTTTACACTTACTCCATCATCATCAGCGCCGCAGTCTTTGTCCGCAATGTCATCGCTCAGGTTTCCTTTCCGTTCACTTGCTGATTTTCTTCTACTGCTTCTACAGCAGCCTGTCGCATTGAAGCCTGGCATACCTCTTCAACAAACTTTCCAATCTTCCTATTGTAAAGAATAAAGTTTGATGGTGGTTGTGGTAAGCTCAGCACTGACGTCAAAACTTGTGCTGCTTTTTTACCTTTCCCAATACAGCGTAGGCCATAAACTAATCTTATATTTGCTTCATACAGCAATAGACGAGTAATTTTAGAAGTCATAGTGGTAGATATTTTGTTACAACTCTGACATACAAGTTGAAGTTTTGTAACAATGCCCTTTCATTTGGACCGATCTTCAGCTACATCAACCACGCCCCCAACACAATGTTTACAAGATGTGGCTTTGTTTATCAAACCAGAAAGAAGTTCAAGACTAATGAGTACATTACCTGTACTAGTACTTTGATTGACAGTGACACTGTCGTCTAGATACGTCAGTTTTTTTCTGGATGCACTTGGAATTAGGCCTAGAACCAGAAGTAGGGTTAGCTAGGCCTAGGCCTACTTGGCCATCGTCCGGTGTTTGGATACTTTCTATTGATACCAGTACATTGTTGACCACTCGATTATCATCAGTAAACTTGTTTCCTCTAAACGCTCTCTTCTTATTACATTTATGTCGAGGCATAATTGAAAACCACGAAATACAGCAACTTTTGATTGAAAACTCTCACTTGACAACCAAAGTTGTTTACTTCAACAAGCCTGAAGCTAGCTCCAATTTTCCACAGCCTTCTTACCAATGTCCCAGTAGTACCAACGCATGAATGATGTATTCAGCTAACAAAAAAAAAATCCAGAACACGCTAACCCAATTAGTTTAAAAGTTGTGTAATTACGTAAATGTTTGAGTAACTAGGTGAAATTTGTGTAGGAAACCATGACAACGGACGTCTTAAATGTGTTTTATTAGGGTTTGTACCCGTTCGACGACCTAAGATATGTATATATTCTAATTCAGCAAAGTCCAAGGAAAAATAATAAAATAAATTAAAAAAATCGAATTTTTCACATGCCACGCCACATTTCTTCCCTGAAGTGAGTTTATATCGCTTTCTCACGTTACGGAAAAAAGAAGGTACCTATACTCACCAATTCAAATCATTTTATTTAGTTTAGGTATAGATATTATCTCATGTTAAGTCATGATACACAATTATTACAAGTTGAAAATACATGTATAGTGCAAGTTGTACAATACAATACAAAATTAGTCCTTTTAATTATGTACTTTAAATTATGTACTACTAAGGGTTATGAGATAATGTTTAGACTACATTATTTTGAGGGAAAAGTTAAACATTGATCAATCAATCGATGTTGAAGTTATGTGTCAATGGTCATGCGTTATAATAGTGGAGCTCTATTGGCTCTCGCTAACTCTACTCGCTAGGAAGTTGAACAAATTGGACAAATTTTTGGACTCGCACGAGCTCGCTCCAGCGGGCTCAGCCATGTGGTGGCAAGGTGGCAAGTTCTTGTAAAGAAGTGCAAGCCTACCCCCAGAGAGTTGTTACTGGCACGAGTTTCTTGCTTGCCATAAAAGGCTTTTATTGTATGCATGTTTTTTCCATGTAAAAAACCAAATCCCTAGAAATAATGCATAATTTTATACAATGGTTCTTCCTTTATTCTGTTTTAGTTTATTAGTGACTTCTATATGATTGAAGGAATTCAGAATAATCCAACAGCATTTGAAGAAATTGTATCCTTGCTTGTGAAAATAGAAGACAATCATGAGGCTGATGCTGTGCTCACAGAAGTGGATAAAATAAAAATCTTCCAACGTCTAGAAAAGAAGCTCCACCCTAAAGGTCTCAAAGGCCAAGTGAGGCGTTGCCTGTCGATTGAAGAGGTACATATCCTGGCCTATATCAAAAGCTGTTATAATTAGGGTTGCCATTTGATAATAGGTATATCGATGGATATGATTATTATCAGAAATGGTTGATAATTGATTGAGTATTCCCAGATCGATTATCGGTATTATCGATAATCGAATAGCTTGCTTGCCCGAGTATTCGAATTAACCACCCATGGGCCTGCGGAGCCTCAACCTTCAATCATTCACTTCTTGGCAACGAACCTGTTGACACCCCATTTCGCACGACATACCCCCATCCTTCAGTTTACATGAAATTAAATCTAGGCCTATCACCACACCTCGTCTAGCTGATCACAAAACATCGTACTATGTTTTTGTACCTAGGTATCTAGGTTTAAGGAGCGAACGAATGCAACGAAATTAAGGATTCACACTTGTGAAATTGTCCGCCTCATAATGCCAACGGGAAAAATAATGATTCTGATTCGATTATCGATTATCGATCGATATTATTTTAAATTCGATAATCGTGACTAAAAATAGATTTAACTGGCCCGATTACTGATACTGCTATTCATATTGAATGGCAACCCTAGCTATAATATATTTTATTTGTATTAAAATGGCACTCACATCTGCAGATGTGACTTAACAACACAATTTCCTTTTTCATTTAGGCAGGAGATGGAGCAGTCAACATAGACGTTGATCCACTGCAGGCTCCAGGTGTACTTGTTTTCACAGAAGGCAGTGAATTGGTGGAGCTTTTCCTACTGGCTGAAGGGCAAGTAATATGCCACAAACCGGCTGGAACAGCTGAGGAAGCTGTGCAGCTACTAATGGCTGCATATTTTGTTATGCATAGGGGGTATCCCGTAGCCTATGAAAGCTTTCTAACATTCCTGGCTGTGGAATATCTAAAAATTAATGAGAACCCCAATTACCGCGGCTCAATTTCCTTTAATCGCTTAATCAAAACCTACAAAAACTTGAAGAATTCAAATGCACTGACTACTGAATAAACTATTCAGTAGTCAGTACATTTGAATTCTTTAAATTAATTTAAAGAATTCAAATGTAGCCAGTGCATTTGAATTCTTTAAATTTTTGTAGGTTTTAATTAATCGATTAATCGATCGAGAATTCAAATGTACTGACTACTAAATAAACTAATTAGTTTATTCAGTAGTCAGTGCATTTGAATTCTTTAAATTTTTACAGGTTTTAATTAATCGATTGAAGCAAATAGAGCTGCGTTAGTTGGGGTTCTCGTTAACAGGGAAGGATACCTCTACGTCAAAAACCGCACAAAATTTTCATTTTAAAATTATATCACAAGAATGGGCTTCGAAATCGAAAATCTGAATCAACAGCGCACTGTGATTTAGTAAGCCCTACACATTGAATATACTCTAAGTCGTGATTTACATTATAATCAGTATGTTGTTTTATTAATATTTTTATTACTAATTATTGAATTATTATCATAATACTACGCTAATGGTTACACACAATATTTTATTCAGTATGTAGAGATTATCAAAGCACAGTGCGCTGCTGATTTAGATTTTCGATTTCTTGTTGCAATCTTGAGCTATAATTTAATAACGAACATTTTCTGCGGTTTTTGACATAGAGACTACCCTTTCCTCTTCAACACCGAAAACTGAAATAGGATGGTTGGTTCACACAAATGTTTAAGGTTTTGTTTAAGGAATTAATGTTTAAGGGTTTAACGAAGGCGTTCACACAAAGTGCGAAGGGCAAAGATGGTCATACGAAAGACACATACAACATTAACGAAGCTCTTCGGAATTTCGTTCCACGAAATCTGTATGTAAAACTGTGAAAACGGGAACGGAAGTGAGTCAAATTCAGTTGCAGTTAAAAAAAGTGGAATACATCACTTCTATTTATTACCGTAGTCATTACACCATTGGCTATCATGTACTGACGTCATTACTGAATCGACGATTATGATTGGTTGGGTATAAGGTTTAAGGATTAGTGTTTAAGAGTTGAATCTTGGTCAACTTTCTTATTCTTTAAACACTGGTTCTTAAACCTAGCACCGTGTGTGAACGCTAACGTTTTTTCCCTATAGTTCAATCTTAAACCTTAATCCTTAAAATTTGTGTGAACCGACCATTAGTATGCAGATGCACTGAGGGTGTTGTTAGGAGATTCTTCTTATAGGAAGTCTGTACTAAAGATAGCTTCAGTCTGTTCTTAAGAGCTCCTTAGTATCTCCTACTTAGGAATAAACTATATACTGTAATTGGCAAATGGAAGGTAGTAAGTAATTACTGATGGTATTTCTTTAAGGTTCATTATAGATAAGAGAATCTTACATAAGCCATGAAAGTAGAGTAAGCACAGTGGAATATATGTTTAGATGCAGTGATAAGATGAGGAACACATTTTGACAGCTTAATTAATATTGTGAACAATCTCATTCCATATTATATAAAATCCTAGATTTGTATTTACAAACTAATTCAGAACCGTAAAGAAATTATTGAACAAATGATTTTTTTAAAGAATTTGTCTTAGTGTTTTGTGTTAACATTTTGTTTAAGCAGATTATGCCCATATGCTAGTAAGATTTGGTGGTCACTGGTCACTTTAATTTAATTAATAGTAATTTAAATTAATTCTATTTGTGTAAGACTTCATATATATGCATTAAAATTTTTTACTTTTAAACTAATTCTGCATACTTATATTTATCAATTGCACCTTTTTATGCTGGCAATTAGAATTAAAAGCCACTTTTACTTTGAAGTATGGTTGCATAATAGGCATATTGAAAACATCATACAATGCATGGGGTGATGATGATGATGATGATGATACATGTTCCAGTACAATAATAGGCCATTGATATAATTTAATGAGCACTGATCTCTAAAGAAATACTTCAATGCAAAGTAGCTTTAATATTCTGTCTAGCACAGCTGATACACATCCTCTCCTGTCAAACCTCTCAGTTTTTTGACAATATATTTGATAGAAACACATAAGGTTTAATTGGATTACATCTGCAGTGCTAATTATTTACTACTACTAATTAACTTTAAATATACTACCGGCACTACGAGACTGCTGTGGATATAGTTATTGACTTATTGTAGTTATTGGCTGATAGATTATTTTAATACATATCAGTATAGTAAAGTGAGTACTTAAGTTCTTTTTCTTGTATTTCTAGGGATTATTAAATTAATTAATTACATTTGTAATTTCCTCTTAAAGTTCCACTTGTGATGAAATATGCATTAAAAATAATTCTTGTTTAAACTTTTTTATTTATGAAATTAATAGTAAGGTAATGCTTTATTTATTACAGAGTCATTGATAATTTTATTTTATTAATTAATGTATGTACATTATTTAATTAACACAATTATGTATGCATACTAACCCAGTAATTAAAATAAAACAGTCACCTTCGAATGACTGAATAAGTGTCTAAAGGTGTGACTTCACATGAAGTCACCAATTTTAAACATTTTTTGATGACTAAAATATAAAAATCAGTCACCTATGGATGACTAAAATCAGTCATTTGCCTAGATCAAGCACGCACAGATGCTTAATTTTAATCACTAACTCGTGTCTAAAATTAAACACGTATACATGATTCAAAACAGGGTGCATACTTTAGTCACTAAAAATGCTTAATTTTAAGCATTTCGTTTTTGCTGTGTAAGATTAATACTGAAAGTCAAAATACAAAGTAATCATAGGTTGATAGCACCAACAAAGTGTGCATTTATAAATTTATCGTTTTCGAGGTTTATATCGATAATAACTCACTAATAACTAATAGGGCGTTTTGCATTTTAATTTCGATGAATTACGACGCTTGTCGCGTTATTGATAGTTTTCGCAAAAATTCGCGTTTTGTCGTGATTTAAAAACGGTATAAATAAACGATATCGAGAAAACTTCGACTTCGAGCAAATTCGAGAAATTATCGCGATGTGCGAAACACATATGCCTGTATCCGTAGTAAATCGATGTCAACTATGTGAGTGTGGGTGTGGGTGTGGGTATGGGTGCGGGTGTGGGTGTAGCCAACGTCAGTCAACGCCAGAAGCGGCTAATTTAGTTGTGTATCCCATCAAACGCAGGACCACAGCTTCACAACTTTTTTGAAACATCATCATCGCATGGTTGATAATTGTTATTCTGTATTTTGTTGAATAAATGGTTTTAGTGGAGACATATTATGTTGACACGATTAAACGTGCCAAATCTCATAACAAAATGACAAATTGCGTATTTAAACGAGGTCCTGTTCCGTGTACTTCTGTCATTTTGAAACAGTTTGCCATAGCCTGCCTATAATTTAAAAATTTCCCATCCAAAATCATATTTTTTAAAAATCAATAATCACGTAAAAAATTATTGGGAGATGCATCATTAATAATTGACAAGTCTACAACAAAAAATCAAAGCAATAAAGACGCAAACTAATGTTGCATTATTACTTTAGTATCAGTTCTAACTTCTAAATCCCACTATAGTAACTTGTTTGTAATTTTATTGTGTTATCGGTACAACCTTCTTCTGCTTTATAACAACTAATTTAACATATTAATTTTTATACCCGTATAGCTTGAGTAGTTGGAAAACATTTGAAAACAGTTCCGGTCCAAGCATTGGCCTATGGCAAGGTGGCGAACCAATGGCACGCCTGCCAGAAGTGGCACTCGAAGACGTTCTTCCGGCTCACACATATTTAAAATGTAATTGTATCAGTATGCATATTGGCCACACTTCAAACTCGTTTGCTTATGGGCACTCAAGTATTGTTCCTCGGGTGTAAAAACGTTTTGTCCAAAATGATGCAATGTTAACAATATCCCCCACCAACGAAACTGGTTGACTGTCAAAATTTGCTTCCCGTATAACATTATCATTCCAAATCCAGTCAAGTTTGAACTTATAAATTTTTGGATTTCACTCTCCAAAAAATTATGTTATAAATTTACCGTTAAAATGTAGCTCTGCCTATTTTGAGAAGTGTCACTCATGCGCAGAGTTAACTCAATAATTTGTAAATAAAGTCACTCAAACTCAAAAAGTTTCACCATCCCTGGCACATTTGGTAAATAATTTGTCATAAAATTTCAAGTTTGTAAATCGAGAACACCCCCCACCGAATGTCTCCGCTCCCATAGTTCGAATCCAGCCGACCGATGGCGCTAGTGCAGACATGAAGCGGCGCCTCTCAGTCGCAATAAATCCCAGTACTACTCTACGACTTCATTACGGCCGCCGTAAGAGGTGTAATTCCCGGCAAGTTGTTATTAATTCTACGGCAGCCGTCCATTCTGCACATTATTGCAATCCATTTGCGCGGATCTCGCAGCTTAGGTGCGTCTGTAATGTATTCATTCACAGACTGCGGTGAGCTCGTTCGTTTGGTGTAAGATACTAACTGCGCCCGTTTTGTCCCAAGAGTGACGTCATCAAGCAGAATGGACACAAACGGGTCATCACATTTTAAATATGGGAGCGAATAAATCGAGACAAGGTCATGAAATAATGTTGGGCACAATTTAATCTCACGGTTCAATAATGCCAAAAAGTAATAACTAATGAGTAGGTTACGTTAACTTTTATAATGATGCGTATTCCATGTTGATAACTTTGAGAGCATTAAGAGCGAAGGGTACCTCTACGTCAAAAACCGCACAAAATTTTCGATTTTTAATTATATCTCAAAGAATGGACTTCGAAATCGAAAATCTGAATCAACAGTGCACGTGGTTTGGTAAGCCCTACATACATAATGCTCTAAATGTGTCTTACATTATAATCAGTATGGTTTTTATTTCTAATTAATTTTAATGGTTATAATATTTCATTCAGTCTGTAGGGCTGACCAAAACACAGTGCGCCCGCTGTTGACTCAGATTTTCTATTTCGAGTAGCATTCTTGAGATATAATTACAAAATGAAAATTTTCTGCGGTTTTTGACTTAGAGGTAACCTTTGCTCTTCATATACTAAAAGTCATACATCTCACATCATACATCTCACATCATACATCACACATCATACATCACCTCAGCCCGATGTTGTTCGAATGTTGACCGCGGCTAAAACACGCGTTGAAATAATCTTAATCTATTTGTTTAGTTGCTTTGTCCAGCTGTGATACAACATCGAGGTTAACTCTTTCAGTCAGACAAGCAACCAAGAATTAGGTTTCCTCCCCCGTCAAATCAAGAAACCACTAGTATGACGCCCTGGGGCAGATTGCCTCTGTCGGTCATCCGTGGAATTACTTCTCGAGGGGGGGGGGGGGGGGGGGTAGGGGGGAGGGGGGGGAGGGGGTTAACTCGTCCCGAGCAAAGAGGTGCGGGGAACACAGTGGCGTATCACCCGCAACCATCCGCTCTTTGTTCTTTCTATAGAATAAAGCTAAATGTTTTTCCGGGAGCCTACAAACACATCCAAGCTAAATTAGATGGTATATTTTTCTTTCAGGAATCATTTGCGTAATTACTTTTTGTGTTTATAAGGCATTTGTAAATATTAGATCAACATTATTTTAGAAAGTAAATTACCCTATTCTATACGAATCAAATCCTTTTCTGTGTGTTTCAAATGTCTAGTAATGTTCGCAACTGGAAGTGCCCGTGCACACCTCAGCACAATGATCGCATACTTTACTTACTTTATTGTAATTAAGGCCAGTGTAGGGCACAACGCCCTCTTTAGCCTGATGAGTGATGAATGATAATGAGGAAGGGAGGAGGGGAAGCCTGGTACCGGCAAGTAGCCTACTCATGTCGAATAGTACCAAGGGGACCATCGGCTTTACGTCCCATTTGAAAGGACGGTGTAACTTTGACCAGTCATATAGGTTCCTCCACTAACCTGGACTGCCGAGCAGTTGACGAGGAGAACGAAGCTGTTACACAAGCTTTCGAACCCTCCAATCCGCTCTAAAAGCATGTGTAGTGTATAGTGTGTATACACGGTCACACACGCAACGTCACAGGGTACTTGAGCTAATGATTACATACTACGCCCTTGTCACACCACACAATGCTTTGGCTCCTCTCTTGACAACAAGCAATTGATTGAAACCATCGACACAAGATGTGTGTACGTACATGTTTCAAAGGCCCTAGAAACTGAACTATACCTACGTAGCTGACAACATTGTTTATTCGTCGTAACATTAGGATATCAATGTAGTTCAGTCAGTTGTTTGTGTTAACCCTTTGAATTGCACAAAGAGGCGTAAGAGAGAGAGAGAGAGAGAGAACACTGCTGGTTGTCTGTAGGGATGAGCGAATTGAGAGGTTGTCTCCAATAAAACCGGAAACGTCACCCCCCCCCCCCTCCCTCCTTCAAGGTGACGAAGTCTTGCCAATCAAATGGCGGGCCCTTGAGCAAGATTCACCTCCACCTTTCTGACTTCTGGAAGCGCTATTAACAACAATCAGTTCTATCAGTAGTGATGCAGCATATTTTATTATTTTTCACAAAAGCCCGATTTATTTATTTATTTATTTATTTATTTAATGTATCCTCCATCTGATTCAGGGATTGCAAGTGATTTACAAAGGTTGAAAAGAAATAAAGTTATGGAATTTACAATAGTACAGTCTCACAATAATACAAACATGCACTAAACAAAATACAACAGTAATTAACACACCAAACCGAACTACCAAAGAAAAGAGAACATTGTATAATAAAAAGGGAGTACAGTCTTCTCGAGGAAAATCAATACATACACTTGTCTCAAGACCACGTATACCGACGCATTCGTCAAACACGAGTGACTTGCGACCAATCAGCGATCGGTATTTGAAATTGGTGCCACGCACCACTCGTCTGGGGGAAAGGTTGCTTCGGGACAAGAATACACGGCAGGTTCCACTAGGTGTAATATTACCCTTCTTGCATATTACTGCGGTTTGATATTATAGAACGGAACCTCCAAGGTCTTATTTTACTTATGAGTCAAGAAACCTTCGCTCAGTTACGGTTGGTTAGAGCAGATTGGAGGGTTCGAAAGCTTGTGTAACAGCTTCGTTCTTCTCGTCAACTTCTCGACTGTCCAGGTTAGTGGAGGAACCTATATGACTGGTTAAAGCTACACCGTCCTTTCCGATGGGACGTAAAGCCGATGGTCCCCTTGGTACTTTTCGACAGGAGTAGGCTACGTGTCGGTACCAGGCTTCCCTCCTCCCTTCCTCATAATCATTCATCAATCATCATATACAGTATATTAAATTTGCACTAGTGGGACCTCGGTCCTGTTGCAGATATAGACTGAATAATAATAATAATAATAATATGACTGGTGAGGTGGACAACTATGATTGTACATACATGTTTACAAGTTTCAAACTAGTATAATAATAATAATTTTTGTAGGAATCCCTGTTATAGGGTGCACACCAGCTTTACCTGATGTGCCCCTCTTCAGGTGACTAACTAGGTATAGGCTATTAGCAGTGGCGTAGCGCAGAAGTCGGGGGCCCCCCCGCGACATTGGCCATTGGACATGGTAGGATCAAGCACGGGGGTATGGGGGGCGGAGCCCATGAAAAGCGCCGCAGGCGAAAATTTTTGAAAGCACGTTTTTAGAGTGCATTTGGTGCGTTTTAGGAAAAAGTGGTAGGCTGAATGTAATACCGAAACAATGTAGTTTGTGTGCGTCAATTTGTTTTGTCGTCATGTCGAGTTACAATTCACAGCATACATGGCAACATATTAACGTTTGATCTTATTTTCAACCCCCCCCCCCCCCCCCCCCATATCCAACACTTCCACGCGACGTAATAATAATGTATACATTTATCTACTAAAACCATAATAACATATTATTATATCATCAACAACAACAACAACAACAACAACAACAATTATGATAAATTTTAAGTATTGATAAATCAAATAACCTACGTTTTGATCCTCCAACTGCATTCTGGAACGTTTCCTAGCCGTTTAGGCTTTTAGTGTATTATTGTCTGGCAAATCGAGCTTTTCGGCGTGCGTTAGCGTCCGCGAACTCGTCGAACAATGTATCTATGTTTAACTTTCGTGTTCTTTCACCCTCGATACTGAGCAATGCCAAACCACTGAGTCGATTCTCACTCATTGAGCTTCGCAAATAGTTTGTTAATTAATTTTAATTTAGAAAAAGATCTTTCGGCACCCGCTGCAGTCACGGGCACTTTTATAAGTTCTACCACTCATTGTAAATAATATATATATTAACAAATAACATAGTAATACAATAATAAAATAGAAACACCAACATAACACTTCGTGACTCCACACGGAAAAGAACATTCAACACATATTCACAAAACTACTACGATTTCACTCAATTCACAATAAGAATGTAAACTTTGCGCACTGTTATCAACACATCCGATCCAGCACCATATTTGACACCACTTTATTAATCGTATCACCTATACAGTCTCACTCCCACGCTGAGATATGCCTCTATCAGTGAGGGAGTCCGAGAGAAAACTTACCTCTGAAATAATTTTGTGTAAAGGGTGGAAACTAGCTACAAAACAAAGTTTATTGTTGGTGGGGGTAAGGGTAAAATTTAAGGTTCATTGGCATTGTCGGTGACATCAGACTGTTAGGTTGGAATTCATAGTCGGCCCCTACACCTAGGGGCACCCATTGTTACCAAGGTAACAATTGTTTGCATGTTATTTCCCATAAACAAAACAAATCCATAGCAACAATGGGTGCCCCTAGGTGTAGGGGCCGACTATGAATTCCACCCTTAGTGTAAAACAAAAGTGCATTTCGCTAACCCATATATCCGGTATAAAATCGTGAACGATCCCAAAAATTTAGAATTTGAGAGCAAGACTGGCCCCGTCCCGTCCTCGAATGTTTACACTTTACAGTCTTTGCTGTCATATTTATTGCATCGTGTAATTTAGGGAGCACACCGCCCGTAGTGGTTAAAGACAGACCATTCAACATGTTGGAACTAAATATTAATTTTATTCGTAAGCACGTATTTCGCACACAAACCAACACAGACCAAATGCCAAATGGCAACCCACTACCGATCCCCTCACAATCACCCTTTTAGCTGCAGCCATCCGTTTATGACTTGGCTCGCTATAGCGTCTAACTATTTCGCTGTCAAAAAAGGAATTGTTGGTTGTCTAGAGAATTCAATGGTGTCTTTGTCTTCTTTATAATCAATATGATATTCAAATTGACAGTTGTGTGAATATTCTTGAGACCTGTGACTGATTTCCTGGATGATACAACATTTTCCGTTTTTTTTTTTTTTTTTTTTGGGGGGGGGGGGGGGTGAGGGCGCGAATTTCGTAATTTTATTTAAAATACATTTTAATTGATTTGTTGTCTTATTTGAAATTTTCCAAATATACGATCTATATCATCGGGGGGCCCCCGCTTCGCGGGGGCCCCCCCCGCCTTGCGGGGTTTGCGGGGCCTTCCGCTACGCCACTGGCTATTAGGGTGTTTGGATAGTTGGGAAGTATTGTCCGAGGGCTGATAGTATGACTCAATCCCAGCATTCGCTTTTACGACTGAGGAAAACCTCGGAAAAAACCTTCAGTCAGGACTGCTGGTGGCCGGAATCGAACCGGCGACCTCCCGAATTAGAGTCTCGCGTCTTACTGCTGAGCCACCTCTATCGGTGAAACCAGTAGGCTACGTGCCAGTACCAGGCTTCCCCTCCTCCCTTCTTCACAATCATTCATTAATGATCATATACAGTATATTAAATTTGCACTAGTGGGACCTCTGTCCTGTGCAGATATAGACTGAACTGAATAATAATAATAGTATGACCGGTGAGGTGGACAACTATGATTTTATATACATGTTTACAAGCTTCAAACTAGTATAGGCTAAGTTGTATCATCCTACTCACGTACACGTCACCTGCTGTGTCAATTCTAATAAAGTTGCCCTAGCGTGGCGTTCAAACCCGGAACCCAACGTACAGCGTTTTGCGTACCCCCCCCCCCCCCCCCCCCCCCCCCCCCCCCCCCGTCTTATACACAAGAAAAACTAATATATTACACCAACAACTATGCATATGAAGTGTTTGCCGTGATATGAAACTGTTTGATTAATTTATTCACTTATTGCCCCACCTGTTAATAGCATCTATATGGGTTCTACTCACGCACATTCTTGAATATTAAAAAAAAAAAATGCCGCATTCTTAAGAAGGGGTCTTCAAAAAGCAACCAAGATTCTTTTTAAGTAGGAACCAAGAATAATATTTGCTTGTTTAATCATTCTTCGGACAGAAGCTCATCTTATCTTCGACCTGCAGTACTCTAGGATTCTCTTGCAGTCATCTAGGATAGACTAGTTTTCGGACATGTAATCTAGGGTGGTAAAGCATGGTAGTAATATTTTACACATCCTAATTTTGTAATCGAGATCGGAAAGTGGCAATTAAAGATATTGGGTGATCACGATTTTTGGACAAGTGCCGGAACTAGTGAAAGGTCCGTCGATAAGTGAACAAAACAACATTAGTGTATACATAGTCTTTGCTATAAAGGTGATTTCATACCATTGACATTCGTGTCAATAATAATAGACCACAGACAAATTTTGAAGTCATACCGTAATTTGGTGGCGATGTTTTCACAAAAGTTGCCTCCGACCGAACTCGAACCAATAGCATCTTCATCAGCATAAGTCTAAAATGGAATTGTGTGCTTTTGCACTTTCAGACGTGTGGCTATGCGGTGATTTATATACATATTCGACGTTCGGCCGTTTTCACTTCCAGACTTCGCAATGTCGACTCTGCAAGTTCAGGAACAGACACAACTTTTCCGTAAACTTGATTGCTGACGACTCGTATAAAAATCCATCCCCGCCCCCTCCCTCCCCCCCAACCCCTTCGAATACTTCATGTTATTCTTGCCGTGTCGAAGAAACCCTTATCAACAAACCTATGACCTGAATGAACCTGAAAACACACAACAGTTTTCTGTCTTGTCTTACTGTATATCTTGGTCGGCGACCTCTTCGAAGCACATTGGCTGTTCTATTTGCATCGGACATACATAATGCATGATGAGGCTACAGTAAAAAGATACGCCCCATAGATGCCGTATCGCAACCTTTACTATACATATTGCATCGAGGAATGGCGCCACCCACTATTCTACAACATTATTACACTCGAATGAACATGGCAGGAACCGACCGGAGTTCCGCATAGTTGGGCATCATCATTCGGGACTCTGAGAACCCCTATTCAAAAGTTTAGCATTTAGAGGAGAAGTGCGTGAGCGTGTGCGTGTGCATGTATGTGTGCGTGTGCGTGTGTCCAGCGACAAATACCAAGCGTAAGCCCAAAACAGAGGACCACGTAGCCGTAGAATGACAGCGCTATTTGTTTCTTTAATTCCGGGAATAAATTATGTTTGGAAATGTCAATTCGCTGCAACGGCCAAACTGGCAAGTGGTATAGCAATAAATCTGTATTGATGGCACACGAGTTTGACAACTCTTTGCACGACTGTGAGCTAAACACACACTACAACGAAAGCAATGCCGGAGGAAGAAAAAATCCTAAACATACATACTTTACCCTTTATGTATTGCGTCATGCACCAGAAGTGATTTTTAAGAATCTCTTTACTTCTACATCCGTCTATTTTTTGTTATTGTTTTCTTTTATGTGTAGCACAGATAACGGCTACGCGATGTGTATAATTAGTTACCCATATCTGTGATGTGTAGATATATATATATATATTTACTGCCCTCCGTTTTAAACCAGGCTTATAAGTGAAGAGGGTACACACAAATGACATAAAGTACATAAATAACAAAACACCTCTATCCTTCTGCCATTCAGTTTCCCTTTTTTCTTATCACACAAAATGGAAACTACAACATTTTCACCTCCGGCATTTGCAGCTTCGCGTACAGAAATTGCAAATTTCAACATTTTAAGTTAACACCCATCCCCACTTGTAAAAGTACTAGTAGTTCCTATTCGTAGCTCGCCTTCCCAAAATGAGCATCGAGCAGGCAAAATCTGAATTTCCAGCGAAAGGAAATATGTAGGTCAGTATTTACGAAGAGCGCGTTCATGTACTGTTCAGTGCCCTTTCATCTCCGATCAAAGAGCAACTTGCATCCAACCCTGCGGACGATACCCTCTCAAAACAAATAACGGGCTTCGCGGTATCGGTATTTGGAACACCGATATGCTTTTACACAAAACAAGTGTTTTATTTCTTATTGCGTTCCACATAATAAAAAGTCAATCAACTTGTATATACATGCATGTATAATGTATCATAAGTAGATACAATAATACAGTAAATAGATATACACTTGAAAGTCGAGTGCAAAACGCAATAATTTAATTGAAAATGTATTTATTCAGAGTACCTATATCATCTCTGTATTCCAATCAGCATTTGAAAAAAGTTAACATACATTTTGAAGTGCGACAACTTACATTATTAAAATTGCAATGCTATTGGCAGTATTAATTAAAATTTATGTTTCCAATCATAATTTCCAAAAATAATTGGATGCATACAAACTACCCAACTCATCTCATCGCCAATGGGCGCGATATTGTCGCCACTCATATTATATGCCACAACCACTACAACATTTTAGTGAAAGCCCGAACTTGAGAAATCCAACCATGACTGGGAATTGAACCCAGGTCTACGAAGGATATTTTGACGACTAATCGTTACCACAGCTGGCAGTAACTGGTTTCTTTATAATATACATAAAAATATCTTAAATGGAGATTTTTTAAATTCTAGATTTAATTCCAATATTTCTCACTTAGAGAGTATGTCAGTATTAATTAATTAATCCTTAAGCTATTCCTTTCAATAGCTCCCAAAAATTGTTGAAGTGAAACACTGATAGTCCAGAACTTCGTAGAGGACAAAATTAAAAATTACAATGCGTTCATTTGAGCGATAACTTTTTCTAGATTCAGGATCATACAGCATTAGACTTGCGTTGTATGCCTGGATATAAAAAAAAAACAGTCATGCCACTCATTGGGAGAGTTAAGATAAAACAGAGAAAATCAGTTTCAACTCGGGTTCCCTCATTGTGTCTTGCTTATTAATTGTATCTCGCAAGTATACCGCGCATAGATGGATGCAAAGCAGACTCACTCAGTGATCGCATTGTTTTCGGCAAGATATCGCGCAAAGCCATTTAAATTAAATCCGATTATTTCATTGGCCAGGTTCGTTTGGCTGTAATGTGCCGCATGGTCGTGTGTGCAGCAACGTAGGAACGCAGCGAGATAACGCTAAGCCCACAGTTTTCTGGACGGGGGTGGCAGCAGCACTATTATCATTGACAAACACGCGTGGGCGATCATTTACTTGCGAAATGCTGCTTCACTCTGAAGAGGTACCGAGTTTGGCCACTGACGGCGCTAGTGAAAACGAATGAAGCGCTCAAGTGGCAATGTCACGCAACTTTCTGATGAAGCAGCGTCGTTCTTCCTACCTCAATAATGGCAACATTGTGAAAATTGTTTAATTAAATACGGCTTTTAAAAATTGTGAACAGATTATGAATCCTATTAGTCCAACTTAAAAGGCAAGGCGCCATTTAAATCAGGACACGTTTTAGACTTACAAACAAACAACACAAAACGAGCACAAACAAAACCGGACGATAAAAAACAAAAACAAAAACAACAAAACAAAATAAATACACACCAACAAGAAAAAAAAAATATATATATATTTCACAATAATATCCAGCACTATTTTCAACCGCGGAATGAAATCTTCACCAATAAGTTGCTAGATTTGGCCACATATAGCGCCGTATGTACTAACACACGGTGCCTTTAATTTTAAGCAATGGAGTGACAATTTGTCTTGTATTAAAACGTACGAGTTTTATTATAGTGATCAATATACTAAATAATTGATTTACATAACTAGCGAGGTTGTAAAAACCACAATAAACACGAAAAATAATGAAAGTGCCAATGAAAATAATATTGGTACATAGTTTAGTAAGGAAATAAAGTAATGTTTAGGTGACGCAGAACCTCACAATGTTAGGCATAGTAATATAAACCTATGTAATATTACAACTTTGTTATTATTACGGGTATTTACTATGTAGACGTCAGACACAAGCAAATTGTTTAATACATTTCAGATTTTCTTAGTTATTTCAGGCTGCGAGTCTATAATGGTCGTTGCAAAATTGATAATGCTCAATGTATATATCAAGATACAATTCAGAAATAGTACGATTTAAAGCAAATGGTGAACATTGGGACCGCTTCGATGTTTGGATCCATAAGTCATAACTGAAACAACATTATGAGTATTCTACTTGTCAGGTACAGACAAACTGCATGCTTGTATCCGCTTCATTTGTTTGTGATGGGTCATTCAAGGTCTTCTAACTAAACCCTATATTACAACTCACAGCTTCAGAAAATCCAAAAAAGCAATTTTTGTAAAAATGAAAAATGAATATTAATTAAAAGAATTGTAATAATAATTGAGTATCGTTCGTGACGTCACCCCCGCATGGCATATGTCATGTTATCCCAGTGCGAGTGCATCGCCCCTGTCTTCCATTCACTTCACCACCGGACACACCAGTTATTGCTTTTTAGCCATGTGGCGGTGACGCTCGCGTTATTTATTGGCTTCACCATCTATAATTGGCATTTGCCATTTATGTTGTTGGCATTGTTCAGGTTTTTTTTTGCAGAAATACTCGTTATGCAGTTTTTTTTCGCCAATGAGCTTTGTTATGTTTTTTTTGTTCGTTCCGACTGGGACTCGCGTTATAGTTGGAGGTTGTGGGTTCGAGTCCCAGTATGATGAAAGAAATCAATTATTTGAACTGTACCTACCTAAAATAAAATAATGACGTGAATAACACTACAATTTACAAACAACGACAGAAATACTATATGCCGTAATATGTAAATAAAGAAATACAGCTCGCCAGGTACATATGGAGAAAACAGTTATTTTTAATGAAATCTAGATTTACTATGAGCATACGTTACGTGTAATGTTGTCAAGTACTTTTTATGATCTATGCATCTGGCATAAAGCATTCACAACTTCTGGTAACATCAAAATTCATCCCTTCTTTATTTAGGTATTACGTATTAAAACGTTTTTAAACATCCATTCATTTTCGAAAATATCTAACAATTAATTACTAAATTTGCCTTTGGTACATCAATACACATTTGGTACATCAAACTTGTATTATGTAAGTAATTTGCGAAAAATTAATTTCACATCGAGTCATACAAATTGTACAATGCCCTTCACTGAAATCAGTACTTGTGTAAGTTGTAACTCAATGACCTGTGTTTGTGTGTGTGAGTATATACAGACAGACAGTTAATAATTGAAGGTAAGATTAATCAGCGAATATCACCACATTACCATTTACCTTTACTCTATTTTGTTTTTGTTTTCTTGCGTGTACCACTTTCCGTGTCGGCGACTGTACCCACACACCAACACAATAATGTGTGATTAGGCCTCCATCATCCCATAACGACGAGGGTCGGATTTCTTTGATCATCTCACGCTGGGTCCTCATTTTCTAAGGACGCGTTTCATCCAAATTCTTACGTATAACTAAGTTGAACAGATCTTTAGAAATACCCTAAGATCTCTTTGAAAGCAACGTTTTATCCTTACCCGAAAACATTCCGAAACATTTCAGTGGGAACGTATTTCAGACAGCTATTTTTTATCATCCAGAAAGGCAAGGCGGGTGGGTTTGCCTCCATCAACGCATTTCCACGGCGAAATTCCACGATTTATTAGAATAACATGTCACCAAACCATTTTCGCGCCAAAGATTTTCTCATTTGTGTATAAAATAGTGGCGCGTAAAGGGGATGGCTATTGTGCCTCGCATCTACTCGTGAGAAGGGAACAGGTTGCGCATTCAGACATGGCCCGCACTCTGGAGAGAGTGGATAGACACGGCAAAGATCACTCGCACGCCTTTATGGAATTAGATTTGTATGAAAGCTAATCTCAATCGCTCCTCGGCTCAATTGAATGCGATGGTATCCGAATGTCGTTGATGGGTGGTTGCACATATATTAATCCTATAGCCATGATTGCATAATGTTTTTGTATTTTATATATATATGAAATTGTGTTGGCTTGCACGGACGAGAGATTTTTTGAGAAACGTCATAATCCATAAATATAATATAAATATTAATATGATGTTCTACTGAAATTCTAATTGAAAGAATTTAAAGAAAGATGTCAATCAAAGAAGTACTTTTCCGAATTTTAATTGACAGTAAAGACACTAATTAAAAAGTGCATGATTAAAAAACTTAGCAATTTTCTTTCGGATTTGGCCTTCATTTAAAACGATTCTGGAAGACAAAAGTATACATTCGAACCAGCTTCTTCTAGCGTACTCTTGCACTAGCTTTAGTTAACTAGAACTAATAAAAATCGCGTTTAAGCCTTGAAGGAAAGAAAAAATAGCCCTCGATTTCCATATAACGTTTGTCGTGTATAGTAATTGCCCGCTAATGAGTTTAACACGAGGAGATCTGCAATAACGACACGATTAGTGCGCCAGTTAGGCCAACTAGGGACAGCAGCAGCAGCCGCCCTCGAGCCTGCGTAACGCACAGTAGCAACTTAGCTTCGTAATAAGCATACGAAGCTCTTGAATAATACATGCTCTAAAAGAAAAAGAACGGCGCCCATAATGCTCCGTGCGTGGGTCGAGTACGCCCTACGTTACTTTAGGGGGCGTGGTGTCGGTAGAGTGATACGCGTTACTTTAGATTATGTAGTAGGATTTTAGAATCTTTTTTATGAGAAACTCTTGGGCTGAGTAGATTTGAATCATTCTGAAGGAACGAGACATAAAGATGTGAATAAATGGTAGCGTACAAAAATTCTGGGATTGTCCTTACGTTCCTAATTCATTTGATTTGATTTGATCTGATTATTTGGTGTTTAACGACGCACTTGACAGATTAGGTAGTATGACGTCTTCCGAATCTGATCCATTAGACAAGGCGGGGGTCGTCATACGGGGAGTCCGGCAAGGGGGTGCAGGGCCAAGTGGGAGGAGGAATTCTAGAGGGGGAAAGAGACAGAGTCGCCTCTTACGACTGGCAATCACCCTGGGTCTATATTCTACCCTGGGCCCCGGCGGGTCATAATATGACTATATGACATTACCGTGTGCGAGTGGGTGTAATACAAGATGTCTTGGGCACGACCCACCATTATGGAGCACCCTGTGCAGCAGGCATGCGTCCATATCTGGGTGACAGGGTTGCATGTCCGCCCACACCCCAAGCATATATACGTGTCTCAATTTACATAGCCCACTCGAGTAAACTTGGGCTTGTTTCCGACCTTTGACCGCAGCCACGAAACCCGTTTACGAGTACACTATACACTATAACGTTAAAGCACTTTGTTTTTAAATTGAGGTACTTGAAAGTTTACATTTTCTTTTCTTTGTAAGGAATCCCGAAGGGCGTACTGATACACCGGCTTTTTGAAATTGTGTTTACAATAATGTTTGCGGAACGAAATAAGAACTTTGCCAAGATAATTACACGTGTTGTATTCAAAACGTAAGTTCAAGTCGTCACGACTGTGTTGCTAAGAACTACAACATCTTTAGTTGTATACCGCATAGCGGCCACAACATCATGGTTACTTACCACTTATTAATGCGTCAATTTTGACATGATCCATACAACAAAATATGCCTATCATTTGTATACCCTTATCTAATTATATTGTACCTATGCAATTATCACAGTAGGTTAATTAAATATGAAGCGGGAAGCCTCAATCTAATAAAATAACAACTATTTATCCCTGTTTCCATGTTGTTTGTAATGTCCCTGTTTCCGAGTTTCCCTCTCTCACGCCATGCGGAGCCGTTTGAGACGCTGTGTAGCAACAATTTGTAAGGTTCAGCTATACCGTTGTACAGGAACACTCGAGTAACAGAACAGAACAAGAGAAAGGTAAGAATTGATTTGTGTAGATTTCATTCAACCCTCGCACATCCACACAGATAGGTCTACGTGGAAAAAACTTGCAATTTAAACAAAGAGGAACACTTAGTATTTTACTAAAAGACTAATGAAATAAATACATTTACACAAACTCATTATTAGCGCAGTACAAAAATTTTAGTGCAGGTCGGAAGGGTGGAGGTGAAAAATTCACAACGATCAATTAATCATCAGCTATTAGTCGCCCTCACGACCTTGCTGACAACTGACATGCTGACAGGCAACCGTCAACTGGCTTTTTAGTTGCAAACACTTTATTTAATATTTTACCAGATAAAGAATGACAAGAGAGGCTCCTCTCCCCCCTCCCCTCCCCCCGCCCTGCTCTCTACCTTGTAGTCAGAAAGGTGTCATAATAAACAGGCAATTGATTCAGCCGAACGTTCTTTCACAGGAAGACAAGTGAGATCTTAATATTTATACAAGCCAAGATGTTTTAGAAACATCTCACAATTTCTTTGAAAACAGTTTTCAATGTTTTTTAACCATTCTACAAAATACTTTAATTTTCTCAAAAGGTCGTAGGCTATATGCTCGTGGGCGTTTTTTTTCTAGTGTTGTTTTTTATTCAGTAGCTTGTTTTTTCATTGATTTCTTCTATTCATTTCCTTCGGCATGTATTTTATTATCTTATTCTTGCTCTTTTTGAAAAGAAAATAATAGAACACTCTCACACCCCTAAATCCAGACAACGGTATGAAACGGTTGAATTTGTTACACACGCGAATAAATCCTTCATCAACAATCAGTCGTACTGACGATGGAGGCGAAATGGTTCCGAAATGCTAAGTTTACACACTGCTAGTAGTAAGTGTGTACACACATAAACGAGTGACTACATAAATAAACAAGCTATTGTTTGAGCGATGAGCTTGTTAACGTCAACGGTTGTTGGCCTTGAGCGAATCTAGTACGGTTACTATTTCCGTGTAAACCTCATTATGCAACAGTAAATATACTCACACTTGCAACGTACGACCCACCAGGGCCGGCTTTAGGCGTAAGCGACGTACGCGACCGCGTACGGCGGCACAATTGCATAGGCGGCACTTCGGAGAAGTGCCGCCTATTTAAAAAATAATTTAAGACAAGGATTGAATAGAACATTTTAAAGTTACAAGGTAAAAACACATTTTGCATGACGGGTTTTAGCAAAGAGCGTGCCAATAACTTATTACAAGTTTTATTGTACAACATCCCTTATATACACCTTGGAGGCTTGGATACTGTGGTTTGGTCCAATGAGGCTATTAACGAAGTACGTGACTTTTTTTAAATACGACGGCTTTACCCAACACTCATTCTCCATTCATCCTTCGCTTTATTGAAGGGTTGATATGTTCCATGAGGTGCAGGTAACTAACAGGCGGCAAATTTGTACATACATATCAGGCGACATACACGTGTTTCCAAGACCTTCAACCTGTGCTATTCAGTCATCACTATTGCATTCTGTTGTTTCTTTGCTCAAGTAGGATGTGTTTTTCTTCAATTTAAGAAGTGCATACATGGATAGAAAACGTAAATAACCTTCGGGATGGGAGACGGCAAAAAAAAGAAAGCTCGGACAGAAGAAGCTCCTACTTTAAAGAGTACGCAATGTCAAAATTTTTGATCGTTGGAGGCGGGGGGGGGGGGGGGGAAGGGGGCGCCGATAAACATGATTCTCACGTTGACGCCGACGCGGAGCACGATCTCGAGGGCGAGGAGACGGGACGGAGATGGCAGACATTCGGGATGACGGCCTCCTGAATACTCATGATATAGGTATTGTCCAGTGGTGTACTCGGGGAGGGCGGGCCAGGATGGTGCCTTTTGCCTTGCAACGTCTTTTAGAAAGCAGGGCATGCCTCAGTAACTTTCATAACATTTATCGGAAAATCACATTTTTCTTCTAAAGTTGTACAAGCTACATAAGGTAATTTTAGACAGTATATATTTTAGAGGTGTTTTGTAGGCATATACAAATACAAATTATGTAACGTGTATCAATCCAAACTATAGCCTGGCATAATTATGTCTTAAATATTATCAAAACGTATATATTTGATAGTTTTTTTTTTTAATGTATTACACAGAACTCAATAACTTCCTCTAAAGGAGCATAATACTAATTGTGCTTGCCAAGTAAAATATTAAAATAACACAACCAGTTGAAAAAGCAGACCAACCCCTTCAAGTAGTTCATAAATTAACTCGCTGATTACACATAAATAGTTGCACATGCATAGTTGTTGCTTCCTTCGCACCAAATTTTTAATACATAAATGTGTAACGCGCGAGACTTTGGTTCAGGAGATCGCTGGTTTAATACCCACCACTGGGAATCATAATCAAGTTTTGCCAAAATTGTCTTCCATCGTTAGGGTGGATTCTAAGGGATGAGTCCGCTCAAACTTCCCGTGCCCATTCTATCTAGTTATTCCTCACAATTAGGGCATGAATTATCTCCGAGCAGGTTTCCTTAGCAAAATAATACAAAAGCCTTTTGAAGTTTCTTGTTATCTCATTTTTAAAATAGGTGATTATCAACATTCTATTGTCAGGGGAAATATAACTTATTATAGGCGGCATTTTCACTTCCCGCGTACACGAGACTTTACCCTTAAGCCGGGCCTGCGACCCACTCTATACTGGCCATTGACTCAATCATCGTAGGCAGTTACTTTACTCCTACTATAATTAAACAGAACATTCAACGAGGCCTTTTGTCTGATACTCCGACCGAAGTTAAGTAGGAAGGATGTGGATTAGAAATACAATATACATATTCATAAACAAATCCACCGTCGTACATACGAAGGAAGAATTAAGCGAAACTGCGTGTGCGTGTGCGTTGGGTCGGATAATAAGGCTTTCTTATCGCGCGTTATACGGAGAGTTCCTTACTCCTTACAGTTTTAGACGGTCAGCTATCCCCCCAAATTCAACAGAATGGTCTCACTCGGCCGGACCAGTCGAGAGTAGGCTAAAAAAATTCGTAATTTTTAGCTGATTACAACAAAGGCAATCCGGAAAACGAAATCGGTAGCTTTTACTTTTTATAGCCAAAAAACGGCAAAAAATGGCAAAAAGTAATTATTTAAATACTACAAGACTAGTTGCCTGATAACGCTGGGACAGGTGTCGAACAATTTGTTATTTCATGTAAAATTAAGAAAAAGTAATGCGAAAATGGAAATCGCTACCGTTTTGCCCTGGGAGAATAAAAACGGCAAAAATGGCACACATTTCATTTAGAAGACCAGTTAACCGATAACACTGGGAGAAGAGTAAAAAAACTCGGTATTTCAAACTAAATGTATCTAATAACAAATAATGTGAGGTTCGAAAACATAAACACGGCCTTTAAAATCAAGAAACGGCAAAAAAAAGGGCACCAATGTATCATAATATAGAAGACCTATCGACCGATTACACTGAGACTGGTGGCACGAACTCGATATTTAAAACTAATTCATAACAAATAAAGCGACTATCGTAATCGATAGCACTTGGCCCTAAGAGAAATCAGAAATCGGTAAATAAACCGGTAACTATTACTTTGTATAGACAAAAAGACGGCAAACAAAATTACAATTTGTGAACTTCATTACCAATTTCTGATAATGCTTGGAGAGATGTCAACAAATTGTATATCTTTTAAGGAAAGCGAAGAAAATGTTATTCGAAAATTTATTATCATAGAGTTGGGCATTAACCAAAAATAAAAGGGGGGGAGGGGGGCATAAAAGGGCCATTTAGTATGTAGTATAAGTGACCGATAAACTTCAAGTAACCCCTCACATTTTATGGGAGAGATATATGACAACACATTTCATACTTAAAGCAAAATACCTAACAAAATATTGTGTGTGTTACACAACACTCATCATAAGTAATATAACAATAATTGAAATCAGTAGCTCTTTAGATTTGAGAGCAGAAAACGGCAGAGGGCAACTTGTCAGATGTGCGACCAATAAAAATGACAAATGCGGGTGGGTAACGAATCAAAACAATGCTATTTGATAGTGTTTTAAGATAAATTATAAATCTTATATATATTTCATTTCTTTCTTAAACACAAAATTCACCAAGAAGGGTGTGTTTATCAAATCAAAGTTCAAACGCTCAAAATACGTTCAAAACAGTACATTGTGTTCTCAGACTTGTTAAAGTAACTGCACATTTTATTTAGATAGGTTTTATTTTGGTACCATTTGACATAACTGTACCTTTGATTGTTGCATTGCCTATAGGTCAACTTTGCTTAGATAAAATATTTGTCGATGATAAGCCACTGTTTTCTGACAGAGCAGGCGATTTAGACGGTCAGCTATGCACTTTTGTAGTCTCACTCGGCCGGACCAGCCGAGAGTAGGCTAAAAAAATTCGTAATTTTTACCTGATTACAGCAAAGGCAATCCGGAAAACGAAATTGGTAGCTTTCACTTTTTATAGCCAAAATTATCAGACGTGAATGCGCTTCGATATCATATGTACTGCACTCGGGGAGGTGCCGTCGACCCAGAAACCTTACCTCCATGTCGCTCAACACTCCGGTTGCACATTGACAGATCAAACTACCAAGCAGCTATCTGGAAAACATCTCTCCTCCAATTCCAAAGTATCCCACTCCCATTCGACCATGGCTGGTGCCTGGAAGATGGTTCTATTGCTATCCAATGGCTTGCAACGAAACCAGCCCCAAAGTATTAGAATTAATATCATGCAAATGCAAGCACTGTTCTACAGCTAAGTGTCAGTGCAAGGAGCTAAAGCTTAGATGTACAGACTTGTGTTCCTGTCAAGAGCAATGCAAATAAGGTGGAAGAAGATGCCTTGCTACCACTAATAGAGGAAAGCTATTGCAGTGAGGACAGTGACTGACCTGGATTTCTGAGGTATGTAGGCTATTACTAAGCCCTCATTATATACGTCTTAATATTTAAAAATCAAAATATAATTTTCGCGTTACCGATGCGACTATATATGTGAACGTGTTTCTGTTTTAGTGAGTCTCGAAGCATAGCAGATATGTACAACACGGTTACGAGGATGCACTAGTTTGTCATGTACTCCACATTAAAGTATATAGTTTGTAAGTGCTTTAAATTAAAACATCATCTCACATGTGTGTTTTAGTTGTATTTACATTAGTGCTCCATTTAATTGTATAATAATGTATACAATCATGAGCTATCATCTACATAACTACATGTGACGGCCTGCTTGATGCTTCGCAGGTTTGCAATGACTTTTTTTAAACAAGTTTACATATACATGGCAAAAAAAATGTATATGCCGAACATGCACCTAATAAATAATAATATTATAGATTTATTATTATTATAGATAATATTTTAATCACACAACAAACCGTCTAGAATTTACGGAGTTGGAACACATGCCTTCAATATGTATTTTTTTCCTTATATTTGATCTTTTATAAATAACTGGAGACAATATTGTGATGTTTTTCGTTTTCGTGTAAATAAATTACGAATAAATATTGAACAACGGGGTTCATTTATCTTTTCCAATTATTCATTTTTCTTCCTACCCAATTATCTTTTCCTGCAAATCGTATGTCTTTGTTGCCGTTCTTCAAGCTCTTAAAATAATACCAACAATTTAAATGCGACTTACCTTTTATGACCGTTTCCAACTGCATTTGTGTTTATTCTATTTTGGCGGAAATAATAACACTAATATTATAACCGACCCCCCCCCCCCCACTCCACCTTGTTTTTGGTACCGTTTTGGCCCTTTAGTATCTGAAGTATCTGAAAGGTAAAAGGTAATGTTTAGAAGTTTGCACGCTGCTTACAATCGCATTTGTTGCCATCCCTCCCAGTAAGTTTTGTCAGCCAATTAATCTAAAAGACGGCAGTGCCCTTTTGGTGCCTTTTTTATCTATAGCCTAAAGGTACACATATTGAGTTTCACTTTATTTATTCTACATTATGCCTATAAAATATCAAATTAGTTTACCTCTCCGATTGTTACCGGTCAGTTGGTCGATAAAATAAATTGTGCCATTTTTTGCCGTTTTTAGGATCTCAACGCCAAATGGTACTGTTTTCCATGTTCGCATTATGTTTTATTCATTTCTCACAAAATATCGAGTTTTTTGACACCTTGCCCAGCGCTATCACTCAATTGGTCTTGTAATCGATAAAATTCCCTTTTTTTACCGTTTTTTGGCTATAAAAAGTGAAAGCTACCGATTTCGTTTTCCGGATTGCCTTTGCTGTAATCAGGTAAAAATTACGAATTTTTTGAGCCTACTCTCGGCTGGTCCGGCCGAGTGAGACCACAAAAGTGCATAGCTGACCGTCTATTTGGCTGGATTACTGGCTGGGAAAAACACTGTAGGTGAACCAAATTGTGGGAGTAGGTGTTATGTTGTGTTGGCCTTTGGCCATGATTGCACCGTTTACTCGTCACAATTGAGTATTTATCCACGAAATATCGTGAGATGTATTTATATATATCTCTGGCTCCTGTTTCCAACTAAGAACACCACCACCTTACTGAATCGATAAAATTGCAGAAATAAGACTCCCACGTAATCGGCACAATACTTCATCGACGTTTTTGGACAAAAACTGAAATGTCTCAATCTCCGTACATTATTATTTCTACTGACTACTGACAAACCACTATACATTATGTTTGCCACCTGTAACATTAAGTAAGGTTCTTCATTTACGCTTTGTTAACAAACATTTTACAACTTTGACATTATGAATAATAGTGAGTAAATCTACATACCCTGGATGGCATTAGCGAAATGTCATATCATATGACATATGAGTTTGATGCGCTTATTACGATATAAAAGAAGGATTCTTCAAGATAGCTACGTCCCAGTTCATCAAATGCGATGCCGATCATTTGGGACATCGGTCAACTGAAAACCTTAGCGAACTTTGTCAATCAAACTAGGTGTTCACATTTGAGCAGCCGATCAAATGGGACTCCTCCCAAGTGTCCGACACGTTTGACATATTGGGATCTCGATCAAATGTGATGTCGATCAGTTGTGTGTCGAATATTTTGGCTGCTCCCTTAAAGATTCATATTTTGCTTTTAGTCGTTTGGCTTTTGGCATATATCATGCACTTTGGGCTTCATTGGCCGTATGTGTGTGCTAATGTGCTTTCTGCGGTGGTTGTTACGCTTATTGTTCGCTATAGACATATCGATTCAATTGTATGAGCACTTATAACAAAAGAACGAGAACGCATCAAACAAAGAAGCACTCACAATATCAAAACTGCCTTCACAACGTTTCAGAAATTTCAAGTGAAAACTGAGTGAATAAACATGTTGCGAATAACGTGATCGAAAGCAACTCCGCCCATCGTTTACTTATTTTATGTCAATCCTAGGGGTTTATAAAACTGATGTTCAAAGGAGGGCAAACTTGCATTGCAACTCGTATTGCAAAACATTCTATCAAACAATAATATTGATAATTCACACAAAATCCCTATTTCTGATTTTATTTAAAAGTTCTAACCTATTTGGTGGCTAAATATAAATAAAACCAGAGTTTGTATCAGAAACAAATCCTACCCATCTAAAGAGGAACCTGTTTTTATACCACACGTTATGTGCTACTATTCTACATAGTTATTTGCTCAAAATGCAATTGTAGGCCTATTTGCTCGACAAATGATGTGACAGTACGAATGCGTTAGGAAACACTATTGAGCGACTGTATTCTCAAACGATTGTCTTTCACACCACGTACAAACTGTGAGGGCGATCCAGTTTAAATGGTTCGTTGAAGGGAGTATTATCGCCAATATCTTCTCGATAGTCACAAGTAGAACTCAGTCCAGCGGTCGTACGACAGTAACATCCCCCCATGACACTTTGCAGCCAGTTAGAACGTCTACACTCAAGTTGTGTTTAAGAGGTGCTTCCTGGCTGGATTTGCAGTCGTCTACGCCCCAAACGCTCACTCATTACCCATTCTAGCTATCGACTTCAATGTTTTTGCATTGTTTATAAAAAGAGTTGCCTTTATCTTACTACATGTTTATAATTTTATCATGCCACCCCTGGTCGCAATTAAATGACTGCAAACAAGCAGTATTACCCTCTTGACTGAATTGACGTGACTCTTCACTATAGCCTGCATGCACTATTTGACATTAAGTCGTCACATCCATTCATTTTTTATAATCCACTGCGTAGTAACAAGAACAGGAACTATCTCTATCTCAGTTAAGTTTCGTTTCGAAACAATTATTTCGTTTACTATGGAGCTCTAACAAATATAAAATTGGTGGTTCAATTCGTATACCGAAATAAAACTTACACGTTCGTTTATGCAATAAAAACGATATTTTCTCTTTGATTTCGGGGAGCAAAATGACTTTTAGCAATACGCCTTTATGTAAAGTGATCCTTTAATCGTTGCATAAAAACGTCGCCCATTTACGAATCGCCCGGGCAATTTTGCGTTGGATGAGAAGTGAACTCGGAACCTTCACAGCTCATGTTCGGTTGTTGTGCGCGGAGTACAGTTGTGGTCAACAAAAAACAAGCAGGCGCTTGGGCTTATATGAATTATGTGCTGTACGCTACAGCTGTAGCCACAAACGCATTCATCATAGTAAGTACAGTTTTAACGGTTCTAGTTTGAAAACTTCTTTAACAGAATGTTTTGAGAAATTTTACATATTTAGGGATAATGCCATGATTTATGAACTTACGTACTTAAAATGATAAGCTCGACTTAAAAAAGTGTTCGTTAATATTTTAACCGGCCAGTAAAATCTTATCCGTAAATATTAACCATCGAAATACCCGTACACGTCATAAAGTGTACACTGGAGTTACAAAGTTGGACGAAGGGCGTCATATTAGCCGTCTAGCACCGAACGCGAGTACATTCGATTGGTTCAACCAATCTTTGGTACCGTTGAACTGACGTGTATTCTACAGACTAGGAATGCTGCACGCCATATGTAAGAGAGCTCAGGTATTCATACTTAAAATCGCAAAACATCCAAAATGTATCTATACAACTTTAAAGCTTACAGCATAAACGTTCAAATAGCATTTATATTCACAGATCACCGCAAGTCCAAATTTATGATTATTTGCTTCTAAGAGACTTCCTTTGGAATTTATCTAAGGTGTTTGTAGTTTTTCTTTCTAAATAAGTATGATAAGAAAATATTGTAAAAAAAGTGCCTCTATACAAGAAGGAAAACAACCAGCAAATACACGTATGCTTGGTTGCACTTCGCTTAGTGTTTTACTCAAAGGCAGAGCCCATCCGACCACCCGACCATTTCTACATAAATTTGTCTCAAAATTCCAGACAACATCAGAAAGAAATTCAAATTTGTAGCCCAGCACCCGCGTATAAGAAATTGTGAGGATACGGCTAAAATATTGCGAATACGACACTAAATGGCGCTTTCATGTGCTCTAAATACTATCGGGCCGCCGAACGACAAAAAAAATTACATCGATATCTCGGGAAAAAATATCGATATCGCATCGCGATATCGAACTTATCAAGTGATGAATCGATATGGGTGATATCGCGATAACGAAACTTTTCTCGTCTGTTTTTAGGATTTCCAGATCAGCCACAGGTCATTCATTATAAACAGTATTACCGTATTAGGTAAATAAATATTTTAACCTTGAAATGTCTTATCGTGTTTGTTAATTGTGTGTTGTAGGCGTACTACATAAAATTTAAAATCTCCACACAAACAGCGATGTTGTGCTTGGCGTGACGTGACGTTATCGTTTTATTTATTTTTTTGCTATTAGCTTATCAAGCGCAGGTTCGATATCGCGATATGTACGATGTATTATAATTCTTTATCGATGTTGAAATTTTTTCTATCGTTGGGCAGCCCTAGTAAATACCAATCAAACGATTCTGTAGAGGAATTAAATTCGTATCGGTATTGTTCCGTTGATACGTAAAGCTGCTTTATTTCCCCTTTATTGTGTGGTTGGTTGTATAGCCTGTAATTCTCAACTACACGTTATAATCACTGTGTTCCAATCAGAAGAATACACTGTCTATCTATAATAACTACACATAGAAGTAAATTAAAAGCGACAATAGAAGTGTTTGAGAGCTCGGTTTGTAATCCGTTTCACTATAGCACGGGGTATAGGGCCTACTCTTACTCAACATACGCTTAAAGGTTTTATTACACATACTGTAATTAACAAAAACAATGGTGTGAGTTTATATAACGCTGAATCAATGAATTCAACATTCGGTTTTATTAGGACGTGTGTTTTAGGTTACAATGTGTCCCTATAGTATAGGTTAACTGGGTCAAGATAACAACCGAGGGTTTTTGTATAACTCAATCTCAATCATAGCAAACGCCAGGATTGATGAACATTTCTGAGTCTACTTCAGTTAGAATTGCTTTTGGTGCGGATTGAAGCTGAGAATTTCCTAGTCGAGAGTTGCGAATTACGAATGTCAGCACCGACCCATTTCTAAACGTAATTATTGTGTCAATGCATGTTCTAAGCCTATACGCGCAACTCTAGTTCTACAAAACACCCATAGATGGCATTAAATACAGCACACAGAAATAGCGTGCGGTAATCAACGGCACCTGTTGGCAGTTGGTTGAATTAACTCGTTATGATCTGGATGGAGCTTAGCCAAACAACTCTCTGCGTTTAACATCTATCTAGCGTAGTGTCGTTACAACTCAATGGCGACGAGATTGTGCGTTCGACGATAGAGATTTAGATCGATTTGAAGATAGAATGTCAGTGTGAGTCCGACTTGGACTTAAAGACTATAAGTTTGAATAGGGAATTAACTAGATGAGGTGGGAGATCCACTAGCCACTTTTCGTCGCGATTAGCCATATTACTTAGTAAACGAGAACATAAAGTATAATTAAGAACTTTTTAAACAATACGTGCCCCATACTATAGCATATCGCATAATGACGAAATAGCAAAGGGCAATCAATATACGATCAAAATGTTCTATACAGTCTTAAAAAAAAAAAAAAAAGATGGCGTGGATAATCAGGGCTGTTCACTGTGTGGTATATGACCGAATGCTACGCATCCATTAATTTTAGTTCTAACAAAATAGACAGGCGGTACCAGATAGTGAATACCAACGTGCGACTGCGTACACTATCCAATGTACAGAACATTGCGTGGTTCCCTTCCCCGTTTTGGCAGTTAATTTTAGGCGTCCACTCATTGTATAATGATGGCGCTAAGCGAAATTTTCAAATCTAGCCGTGATAAACTTACAAGCGTTGTGCTACGTGTATCCCATTCATCAATGTTTATTTCACGTTTTTACGCAAACTAATGAGTAGTTTTTAGTATTAGAAAAGGTAGTTGACAATTTTACTCACCAACTGTCTCTAGAGCGTTTGTGAACACAATCGTTTGAACTGTAACAAAAGAAAAACAATTGTTATGAGATAAGGAAATAAAACTGTTTAAATAAATACATAGACAAAAGGAGGTGAAGACAGTCGCCCAGCATGAAAACGCCTGACATAAACTGTGCATGAGGCTTGTGTGAAAGAACTTTACTTTACTTTCCACTACTTTAATTTACTTTACGAATGTATGAAGGAACGCCAGGAATCTGTTGAGTTTCCTTTAAACAGCGTCCATGAAAGAGGCAGCATAGATAAGGATCTCAGGTCGGTATGTGATTATTTACGTTGGATCTACAATGGATCAAGACTGATCTAAGTAGAACAAATAATAACCCAGGCTATGAGTTGCATTGACAATAGACATACTTAAAACGACTGGTGTAGCGATGAAATAATGGCGAGATGTGCAAACCAAATCACAGATGATAGTGATGATGATCTATCTGTCGTGTCAACTAGAGGTAACTCCCGCAGCCATCTTCGCTCACCATCTTGTATCGATCGATTAATGTCGGTCGATATTTCCCGCCTTGTGCCAGTTCAAGAGCAACTCGGACACGATGACTGAGAGTGATAGTGAATAATGCTCACGCACTTTTGCCCTTTTGCCTGCACGTTTCTATCTTGCCGCATGTCAGTCTGTCAGGCTACCAATCTGGTCTCGGCAGAGCCCTTCAAGTCACCATCAGGCTTCAATCGGACAGGCAATTTGCTACTTCGTACTAGTTCTACAACGCAGAGGGCTACGAGAGCCAGGACGCAATGGAAGACCAAGTATATGAGGTGGGAGAGAAAAGATTGCGATCTAATGACGGCTGCCTTCTTTGCGGGCAGTAGTGACCACCCACGTGCATCGCCTTGTTATTCTTTCGACCCACAAGGAACTAAAATCTACTTCCATGAAGTGTTATAATTAGAAATACATCTTTTTAGTTTTTAGCATTAATTTTCTCTAAATTTAGCATTATTTATTTTAAATTTTGTATGTATATAGAATTGACCAGTTTCCTTAAAGGGATAGTCAGATGAAGAACTAAAAAATCACCAATTAGTCATTAGTCCATGAAATTCAGTTATGTGTAAAATACAATTGATATAGGTTGCTTCAATGCAAGAAAAAAAATAGTGAACAATTAGCTATTCTACTAGATTCCCTTCGGCAGCTCTTGCTGCATTTTTCTTCTAAAGCGTAGTGTAACTGTATCGGTTCTGAGGTCGCTGGCGCCTTCCCGATAGACAGAGGACTCATTGTGTTATACGAGACCAGCCCGCGCTCCGCGAAACGCTCGGCGACTGCGGACAGTACCGCTCAAAACAGATTGCAACTTTTCTACACATCATGTCACAAAAAAATTAATTGCAGGGTATTTTGTAGAAGTAAACGTTCGTACTAAGAAGCAGGTTATCGGTAGAGAAACGATGCACATTAAACCTCCTGATCGATTTTTGATCAGTGCCCTATTTTAGCGGTGGTTTTACTTTCTCAAGGCAACATTTTTTTTATATGGGAATTACCATGAGAAAAGTTGCTCGGTGCTACTTGGTAGCACCAAACCAAATAATCGCGTTTTCTTTAATTTTTTAACCGCCTGCTTTTAAAGTATGGTATTTTTTAGTCTTATTTTTTATATTTAAAGGTGGACATCTACAAATGGTAGTTCTTTAGTTTTTCACCCGACTATCACTTTAACAGCGCTGCGGCGAGTCTTGGAAGCTCGCATATGACATAGTTAACATTGAAGACATAGGCGAAAAACCACTTATCTCGCTCTAGCTACGAAAATAATTTTTTTAGCGGGAGACTTATTTGAAAGCGTTTATGGGAATTACAATTCTACGTATTTTGAAAGTAATACGAAAAATCTACATGCAGCAATGAGGGAGTTATTGATCGTAAATGATCTTCTTGCGTGTGGCTGCTGCGCGAATCTCGCCTCTAAGGCGTGACCTTCTGTCGTATACGCAGGCTGAGCCGTCGCTGGTGTGCGTAAGGTCTACTAGCGAGATTTGAGTGAGATGCACATTTCAAACGAACAAGCCGCGCCAAGAAACCGTTGTACAACTAGCAAATATGAAAATAGAACCACGCTCATTGGATCTGACAGATCGGCGCGTCAAGTTGACTTAAATGTGCAATATTAGGTTCGGGATTTGTAAATCATATACAAAGGAAGTGTAATTATTTATTATTTTTAAACTTCTCACAAACGTCTGGTAGGCTATGTATACAGCATTTGTTAAAAAATGAATTATACAAATAAGTGATAAACATATCGAGGCGGAATGTTAAATTCAGTGCTATATTACCAGTTTGTCATATTAAGAAATCAACCGTAAGAAAAAAATACACTTGCTTGGTGATATACACTATTCGCCGTTCTATCAGATCCAATGAGCGTGTTGATAGGTTCTATTTTCATATTTGCTAGTTGTACAACGGTTTCTTGGCGCGGCTTGTTCGTTTGAAATGTGCATCTCACTCAAATCTCGCTAGTAGACCTTACGCACACCAGCGACGGCTCAGCCTGCGTATACGACAGAAGGTCACGCCTTAGAGGCGAGATTCGCGCAGCAGCCACACGCAAGAAGATCATTTACGATCAATAACTCCCTCATCGCTGCATGTAGATTTTTCGTAATACTTTCGAAATACGTAGAATTGTAGATCCTATAAACGCCTTCAGATAAGTCTCCCGCTAAAAAAATTATTTTCGTAGCTAGAGCGAGATAAGTGGGTTTTCGCCTATGCCTTCAATGTTATCTATGTCATATGCGAGCTTCCAAAACTCGCCGCAGCGCTGTTAAGGAAACTGGTCAATTGTTTTAATTTTCATCAACACCTTGGATATGGAGGGGGGGCGGGGGAGGGGGTTAGCACTTCTAATAGAAAATTATGTGAATGCAGATATTTAAAATCAATTCAATTGTAACCACTTAAAGGGGTAGAATTCAATTCTTAACTAAATCTTAATAGCAATGGGAACACCTTATATTTTTGTAAAATTAAAAAATGTTGTAGACCTTTCAAAAATACATTGCTAAAGCTCTAAAGCTCTAAAAAAAAAACTTATAATGCATATAATTCAGTTAGAAAACGATTATTTCCATTCTTTGGATTGGTCCGAGTTATTTAATTTATCAACCCACATTCAATACTACCTGTTTTGTACAAACTACTCTCACATTTATTGCCAATTTCCATTTCATTTTATCCTCAATTACATTCTTTAACATACATTACTTCTTACGTGTTCTATAAACCGTTCACTCACAACACGTGTTTTCGTAAATCTCTTTGCTCAGTTTGGCCTTTCATTCAAGAAGGCCATCATGTGCTGAAAAACTAAGTCCATGATGAACCATCAGAATAGACTGGTCTGTTCGCTCATGATCGTGAAACATGCATGGACGCTGAACGCAAAAGTGTTGCACACATCAAAACTGACAGTCCATGAGTGAGTGACGTCACAATTAGGTCAGATCTCTGTCAACGTAAAACTGACATGACGCCAATAGAGTGGCGCTAAAATTAACTTATGACGTGACCGAGCTGACCGTTACGATAACTTATATCGAACGGGGCGAGCGTACACACGCATATATAGCAGCTATCGTGTTGTAGCTTTTGGGCTGAAAAAACGTCATCAAATTGATACACAGAATACTTTGATGAAGATGCACAAGTTCGGGTTTCGTTTGGAATCGATGGTAGTGTGTCTGAACTTTAAACTGATGACTATATAAGTAAATGTCTTATGGTTTTTTAGAGTGAGGCCGGTTAGTGGGTGATATATGTGTAAAGCTGAAAACTACCACATAACATTCCAATGGGGGGCATTATGTTTTTATACTTTATCATCATCAAAATCTGTTTTCCTTACGTTCGCAATTTCGTCTTAGAAAAAGAATACATTTAATATCAAATTAAAATACAGCGAAATTAATGTGTTTTTTAGTTTTAGAAATATATGAAGAAAACGACAAAAAATGGAAATCTGCAAATAAATGTTGTTGTTGTGTTTGTAGTGTTTTGGAAACACATCCCACTCTGTTTTATGATATTAAAACTTATTTCCTTTCAATACTTTTTTTCTCGACATATGACATGAATGTTGGTATGAATCCTGCAGCAGGTAGTCCTTCAAAATTGGAAACGTTACCGTTATTATTAATTACTATATTACCATAAGTAAACTGAAACTATTACTATATTAAATATTTGATGCAACATATCATACATCGTCAATCACTAGACAGTCTAATATACTCGTATACCATATTATACCGTGACTGCTAATATTATGCACAGACTGTACAAGCTTGCTTTACACTAGGAGATTGTTATTGTTCTTATACCTTCTCCCTCCTTATCGATATCTTTAGTCTGTCGTTCGTATGGCTGAATCACAATTGAGGCGAGAGCTTTGTAAAGGGGCGCACGTTGTATTCTCATCCCCTATTGTTGTGGGTGTGCCGTGATTGTTACGCTTTCTCATATCTTGTGGCTGTTGTCGTTAAACTGAACTGAACCAAAGATCTTGGAATGGTCTGGACGATTACGGGAACAAGCGGTGTCTGAACCAAAGACCTTGGAATGGTCTGGACGATTACGGGAACAAGCGGTGTCTGAACCAAAGATCTTGGAGTGGTTTGGACGATTACGGGAACAAGCGGTGTCTGAACCAAAGATCTTGGAGTGGTTTGGACGATTACGGGAACAAGCGGTGTCTGGACCAAAGGTCTTGGAATGGTCTGGACGATTGTACGGGAACAAGCGGTGTCTGAGCCAAAGGTCTTGGAATAGTCTGGACGATTACGGGAACAAGCGGTGTCTGAACCAAAGATCTTGGAATGGTTTGGACGGTTACGGGAACAAGCGGTGTCTGAACCAAAGATCTTGGAATGGTCTGGACGATTACGGGAACAAGCGGTGTCTGAACCAAAGATCTTGGAATGGTCTGGACGATTATACGGGAACAAGCGGATCATTCATAAGTCTTGAAAAGTGTGAGAGAACGATGATTTTCGCATGTCGGAAAAACGCGAAACCAAACCGAAGGCCTAAGCTTTTTAATAAAGCATGGGTATACATGATTTAAATCTACGTATATTTAAACTAATTAAAACTTATTTCAATTTGATGAAATATGCTAGTTAATTCCTAGGTGTATTGCTACTTCCAGTGCAAAAAAGTTCGGGATTCAAATCAACGGCGACTTAGCAACCGTCATAGCAACGAGCGCACATAATGAAATGCCTCCCCCTCCCCCTTCCGCCGAATATCAGTGAGTGAGTGGCGGCAATTGGCATTTATTTATTGTATTTTATTTACCATCGCTTTTATTATTAAGGCCTAATGGAAACTGAACCTAGTTAGTCAATTATTTAAGTATCAATCTGTGTAGCTTGAATGAACGTTTATCGATGTGATGTATATTTCAAAACCTAAAAACTTTGTCTAGCTTACCATCCGCTCCCGGTATTGAACGGCTGAATTACCGGTATCTAGAGTCACCATTTATAATTTATCTATAAACAATATAAAATGAAATTTAGCGTGTTCAAAATTACCTGAGTTGTTAGAAAAATAACACAAAGCATAATGGATAAGACTATTTAATAAAACATGTGTTAAAAAAACCTCTTCAGTAGTTACCGGTACCGGTATGTGCTTAAATATATGTAATCGATAACTATTTAGCTTTATATCATTAAACTGTAGAGTGTAGACCAATACGTGACGTAAGAAAATACATGATTTACTTTTTTTAGAATACAGGTCTAGGCCTTTAGCTGTAATATGACCAAGGCTTTGTAGGTTCGACACAATTGTAAACTACATGTATTTTGTATGTTGTCATTTACCCGTATCTTTCACCTCGTCTTTGATAGATGTAAAACAATGTGAAATGATCGATTTTGTATGCTTTACGTGGAATTCGAACGAGAGTCCTGTTCCCTTCGAATTCAGCGACGTGTGACAAGACTAAACGGGTGACTACATCGATACAACTTATTTTACGAACCATAATCGAACGGTTTTTGATATTCCGCATACATAAATATGTCCCAGAGGTGACAGTAAAATATTTTCAACGTGGAAGTCCACACGTTTAACACACTTGATACCCCTGGGGCGGGCTAACTTTAGGACCACTACGCCATTGGCTGATACGGACCTACACATAGCCTCGACTCGACGTTGCTAAGAAACCCTAGTAAATAACAAACACTTGAGACAAATATTTAGGCCCGGTCTGAGTTGGTCTTATCTTTCTTCAAAGATGGTGGCAGGTCAGAACCTTTATTAACTGAGACAGGAGTACCTCAGGGGTCAGTTTTGGGGCCATTATTTTTCATTCTCTTCATGAATGACATTGGACGGGTACTTAAACACTGTCAAATTTATATGTATGCTGACGATATTGTTGTCAGCATTAGTGGAATAGATATTCACGAAATGACAATGTTGTTAAATGAAGACCTTAAAGCAATAGAAACATGGATAATTGAAAATCGTATGAAAATCAATGCATGTAAATCTAAAGCTTTGATTGTGGGTTCAAGGAGTATGCACTATAAAGTTCGAAAGGAGTTAACAACATTGAGAATTATACTAGATAGTGCTGAAATTGAGATCGTCGACCATTTTAAATATTTGGGAGTGATGCTGGATTGTGAGTTAAATTTTAAGGCCCATGGAAATTATATTTTTAAGAAATTTTCTAGCAAGGTTAGTTTTTTCATTAGAATTAGTAAATGCCTCAACATAGAGACTAAAATAAAACTGTACCAATCCATTATTGCTCCACATATTGATTACTGCAGATCTGTTCTGTTTCTTCTGACAAAGAATGAAATAGAATCACTGCAAAAGCAACAGAACAGAGCAGTAAGATCTATATTGCGAGTAAATCGGTATACACCAATAGAACAAATGTATAAAGCACTATCTTGGTTGAAGATACGAGATAGGATTTTATTAAATACTATGTCATTTATTTTTAAAATACATAAAGGAAATGCACCAAATTATTTGGTTAGAGAAATAAAAAGGTGTGATGTGAAAAACTTGCATTATACAAGATCAACAGTGAACAATAAAATCCAAATTGATAGAAGTTATACTAAGTTTGGGGATAATATAGTCTTTAGTAAAGGAATAAAAATTTACAATAGAATTCCCTCTGAAATAAGAAATTACAATTGTCCTAATAAATTTAGAAGAGCTTGTTGCAAGTTAGTAAAAGAAAAGAAAATTATCCCACTTCCCCGTGAAAATCAAGGTTTCTGGGATAATTAAATAAAATAATATGTTTTTGTGTAGAATAAATAGACTAGGCTTACAGTTTGTATATTAATATTAGTCATACTATGTATTGTGAATGAAATGGTTGTGATGTATGTATTGTGTATTTTATACACATATTGTATTGTGTAAATAGCAAAACTGCTAAAATAAAGATTATACTACTACTTCGAAGTGTGAACATAAATAAATATCGTTTACTTACCTTGACATACACATTTCTCTGTTTTTAGATTGTGGAGGTATAAGAAAACAAAACACTAAACTTTAAAACACCGCCTTGCAATATTTTTAGTTCACTGTGATTTCCACGAAAGTAGCTATCAATTGGGCCGTGTAGTAGGCCTATCATGGATTTATAATAGCACATACGGTACAGAAGGACTTAGGACCGGCCCTAAGTTAAGACCTCTAGTGAATCCGGCCCCTGGGTCTACATTTCGTTGTTGTTTCTAATTATATTTCGTTTCTCGGGTCTATATTTCGTTGTTGTTTCTAATTATATTTCGTTTCTCGGGTCTATATTTCGTTGTTGTTTCTAATTATATTTCGTTTCTCGGGTCTATATTTCGTTGTTGTTTCTAATTATATTTCGTTTCTCGGGTCTATATTTCGTTGTTGTTTCTAATTATATTTCGTTTCTCGGGTCTACATTTCGTTGTTGTTTCTAATTATATTTCGTTTCTCGGGTCTATATTTCGTTGTTGTTTCTAATTATATTTCGTTTCTCGGGTCTATATATTTCGTTGTTGTTTCTAATTATATTTCGTTTCTCGGGTCAACATTTCGTTGTTGTTTCTAATTATATTTCGTTTCTCGGGTCTATATTTCGTTGTTGTTTCTAATTATATTTCGTTTCTCGGGTCTATATTTCGTTGTTGTTTCTAATTATATTTCGTTTCTCGGGTCTACATTTCGTTGTTGTTTCTAATTATATTTCGTTTCTCGGGTCTATATTTCGTTGTTGTTTCTAATTATATTTCGTTTCTCGGGTCTATATTTCGTTGTTGTTTCTAATTATATTTCGTTTCTCGGGTCTATATTTCGTTGTTGTTTCTAATTATATTTCGTTTCTCGGGTCTATATTTCGTTGTTGTTTCTAATTATATTACGTTTCTCGGTTTTATACAGACTAATCCAGCTTTGTTAATTCCAAGTTGTCACTCCAAAGTCTCTTTTATGCATGCGTGTAGAATACAGATCGTTACGCAAAACGAATGCCACAAATAACGTGAGGAAAAGGGAAGGGACTCTCTACCTCTTCGCTATTATATAAAACGGTAGGAAAAAGCGAAAACAACGAGAAACTACAAAATAAAAACACATAATCCGTTCGTGCACACTTCAAACCTTCAACATTAAGACGGTAAATATTTGATAACGTGAAGCAAAGCTTCCGAGTTTGCACAGAAATGAAGCACTGAAAACGTATCTGTTAGTTTATTTGAACAACATTTAAAACATCCTCGAGCTTAACTTTGTCTAAAAAGGTTTAATAAATTACAAGCGGGGTGTTTATTCCATTAGTTAAACCGTTACGTATTTCATGAGTTGTGCGGTTCGTTTGTGGCGAGGTTAATAAAAAGTCTGGTAAACTGAGATTTAAAATTAAAATTGTATTTCTAATAAAAAAAATGCTTTTTGTTTTATGTTTGTATTAGTAAGTATTCATAATTGTGGCGTATGCTTTTGCGGATATAATGAATGTTATTCATAGTTTTTCGGGCTAATTGACGTGTTTTTGTTTTTTCTTAACATTAAATGCGTGGCCGAAAAAACTATGACCAACTTACACATGTATATATTGATGTAAATTATAGTGGTATTAGTGTTACGTGGTTTTGAACTGTAAAATCAATAAGCAAATGTTATAGAAAATATGTATCATTGATATTTCATTGTATTTTATAAGCAAGCACTTAAAATTAAACACCACACAAAAGTGTGAACATATAACTGTGTGGATTTCACGTAGTGGTTGACCTTACGTAACTACGGGAGGGGTTGAAACTTGTCAACAGTCCAGGATGGCGTCAAATGGTTATTCCACTAGAAATCAGTGTTTACGACTTGATGGCCTCCCCCTCCAGGGATCGTAGCCGATGGTTAATTTCCAACCACTGAAGTTATAATTGTTTCAATTACTTAAACCATCTAGTTGGGGTGAGGTGAATAGCCCACAAAACTTCGAACCAAATTTACAAATTAAATATATGTAGGCCTTCCAACCAAAACATAGAATTCTTCACATGCGTGCAATATGAGTTCATCAAATACACTTACAAGACTCATAATAAATTGGCACAACTCTACAATTTTGTACATGCCATGCCTATGTACGAAATTAACTAAAAGAAAGAAAGAACAAACATCGCAAAAGATATATGTTTTACTACATGAAAGTTTAAAAGTTAAAACAATTACAAAGGTGAAAATTCGAAATGTTTTACAGTTTTTCAAATTAATTAAAATATAACACGTGTGGGATTATTATATTTTTATTTATTCAGAATATTTTCCACGAATGTGAAAATCACATCTTTAAACTCAAGTTGTTATAAAAAGGAAGCAAAAATCGTACCTTAAATCCAAACATGCAATTATGCAATCTGGACCAAAACAAGAATCCAAAATATAAATTTTGGCTATAAGCGAAAGGTTAATGAAATGATTGTCCTAAATTTAAATTGCAATTATTGTGAGGGACATAAAACGTGAATGGTGATAGCTTGCTGAATTGGAGTAAAATTACAAAAAAACTGTTCATCCTGTACAATATTGATTATTATTTAACGTATCAATATTTATTGTTTATATTTGCTCCATTCATGGGTATTAAATCATGCTTCGAATGACGTTAAACGTTGAAGGAGTGTCCAAAAGTGAGTCAGTTTATAATGTATGATGCAGATTGGAACAATTCTGTGTTGCATTTTTGTTTTTTGTATTATTGGTTTATACTCACGACACCGAACAGTCAGTATACAGAATAGGGTTGGGCAAAACGCGTGTATCTTACCAAACGTGTACACTCTTGGCTGTCAGTTCGTGTACACGTGTACATGTGGACGTAATCATGTTTGCTAAAAAAAAAAAAAATGTATTTTGAACATTCTACGCCGCGGCGACGTTCGGGATCAATCAAACACACGAAATTGAGCGACTGAAAAGCGCGTATCTCCGAGCACAGCGATTGAACAAAGTCGGTGCAACAATTAATTTTTTGGGAAATTATGTACACGTGTACATCCCCTCCGTAGTACAGAAGTTGTGTATACCATGGCGGATGGAAAAGAGTCGCACTTTTCGCTCCAAGACGCGCTGAACATTACATTACCTCAACAAACCGCCATTATGCTTGATCGTGTATAATACACGCACGCAGGCTGACGGCTGGAAACGTGAAGATGACGTCATGTGATTGACAGGATACAAATTGGCTTGTCTTAAAGGTTTACGCGGATGTTATGGAACAGGGAGCAAAACCTCACAGTAATTTACTCGCACGTAATATGTACAAGCTGGGTTTCATCAATCCCGGCAATAATTAAGTCTATAGGGGAACTAGTGGTTCGTCTATATTACAGTAGTCCGCCTACCTATTGCAAATCCAAACAAGCGAGTTTGATTCGGTAAGATTAATATTCATATCTGAGGGATCTCGCAAATCTAGCGTGTAGTCCTCACAGCAGATAGACTATACCCTCGCTCGTCTCGTCTCTATGTGTAAGTGTGTCTTAATTCATCACATTCCATGAGGAAAAATGCGTGTAACTTAAAAACCAAATTTACACACACAAAATTAAACTTTTTGAAAAAATTACATTTTAAAATTTTTTAATTCGATGAACTCGACGCTGGCACTGCGGGAGTTAATTGCGTTAGTGTTGGTATTTGTGTTGTTTTTGGGTGTATTTAAATCTTTACAGCACTCGTATTAGGGTCAGTTTCACCAAACTTTAATCCAGCGTTTTTCTGTTAATCGGACATCAAAAATGGCGCCCGGTAGAAGCCACCATGCATTTTGTATGTATTGTTGTTGAAACCATGGTGACCAATCCGAGAATAGTAAATTGTGCCGATTAAAAAGTTTGGTGAATTCGGAGTTTGCTCGCCATTGCTTGAATAATTTTTAAAATTGATCTATAACCCTTACGGAGTTGATTACGGTCTTCTATAATACATTTGACAACAATGCACAACAATTACAATTGCACAATGACAAAACATTTGAAAACAGGTTGTTATTGTTGTACATTGTCTTCATTGACGATTTAAAAGACCGTAAATAACTCCGTTCTAAGGATCCTAGATCAATTTTGAAAATCATCCATTGTGTTTGTCTTTGTATTTTGTATTTGTTTCTGTTTGTATGTGTGTGTAGTGCGTCTGTGAACTTGTGTGTTTACTTGTGCGTGTGCTATGTTTGTATGCGAGTTCGCGTGCATGTGCGTGTGTTGTTGTGTGCGTGAAATTGTCCATTGCGAGCTGCAGGTCAAAGCACGGGCGCCATTTTATGTGTTTAAATGCTTGATGGAGTCCAATAATTAGTTTTCGAGGTACGATTGTGTGCTTGCTATGCGCGGCACGGGTGTAGCCTGCACGGTAACATGTTGCCCATGAACACCGGCCTCTGTGATCACCCATCATACAGGTAATGATGACATTAGCCCGCCCCACGATTCTTAATAACAATAATAATGAAGATGACACAGTTCACAGTGAAGTTTTCTTTCTTTCTGTCTTTCTGCTGTCGTCAGTTTTAATTTATTTACATTCCCTGTATACAGCCGAGACGTCGCCACGAAAACAAATTAAAAACAATGAAAATTGGTCCCGGATCGCCACAATTAATTAGGTTCATTAGCTGTTGTCGTATTAGTCGAGGGTGAAAATCACAGTTGACAAGTAACAACTACAAACAATGTTACAGCCGACCCCTATCTTTTTATTGTCTCCCGTCGCGGAAACATGACACATACAAGCCCCAAACGATCAAATAAATCAATTTGTGCATGTATGTATATATGTATGTATGTGTGTGGGTGGGCCAGTGGGAGCGTTTTCCTCATATACCGTCAAGCTAGACTAACTAATATTTTAAAATAGATCATTAGTTTTCCGAAAATTATCACCACGGTGCGCAACTACAACGCATAGAGGCAGTAAGTTATATTATTTATATGTATATAGGCCTATATTAATAATTGTTTGTGTTATGTGGGGTTTTTTCACGCGAGTGATCGGATGATAAATACGCGTGTTGTGACAGTGTTGGGACACGTCTTTATTATCCAATCACTCGCGCGAAAAAAGAAACACAGAATCAACATTTATTAACATATATCCGCGAGAATGTTAGAATACAGATATATATATATTATAACTTGAAAATAGCACGCACGTCCCAAGCTTGCCCTAAAATGAAAGCACTGCCCTAAACATTTAATGATAGTGTTTTATGGACATGAACCGTCCATACGCATACAAACTCAAGCTCTACAAACATATTCTACCTACATTTACCATGAGAAACGGGGTTTAAAGGGTAAGTTGAGAAATATGAACATGAATTCGCGCTACTACTCAGTTATGTAGCCTACTGAATTGAAACAACAGTTGTCTCGCACGACACGAGTAAATAAATAATACAAATATAGCGTTGTTATAGTCCCTATAGCAGTGAAGTTTGATGAACATGATTCGGATTATTAATTATTATGCCAGTCAATTACTCGTATACGTAAATGATTTTTTTGTTACATGTATAGAACACTGTCTAATCTTTGATAGAACGATATATTTCTAATTATTTAATATACTATCGCGTTCATAGTTGAAGGAAGATATATGTATAAGTCTGGTTCGTGGTGTCCGTTATATGGGAATGGGATATACCGTATCAGCGTTCCTACCCACACAAATTTCAGTATGCCCCTTATTTGAATGTCGTGTAAATACAGATGGCTGTGAGACTGCTTAGCTTTACCCGCGCGCGAAGAGTGTGGTATAGACTGTGTTATTCCATCAACTATTGCACTAGGTTTAACTTTTTGGGGATTCTTCAGCTGATTGTTATTTTAATTACAAAACGTTTATTAATAATTAAGTTTTAAGCGCTAACTATGTCTATAAGCAAAACTACTGTAAATAATGTATAACGTATATAAGTAAGCTGTGTATAGATGTAATAGGTAAAGCCCTTGCGCTCATAGTAGAAACGAAACGTTTAGAGCTAATGACCAATTTTTGTTCTTTCGATTTCCGTTCTTATAAAATTGGCAACCGTGTTTTTTTTTTTTTTTTTAGTAAATCTTAATTACCAAGCCGATTATAATGGTTCAATACACAAACATGGGCCATTAGCTCTAAACGTTTCGTTTCTACTATGAGCGGACAGACTTTACTGAACGTCATCGCTCACAGCGCACTCTACAGTCATACGGTCTCCCATAGCATGCATTCCAACCCTGCGGGTTTGTCGATTAGAAAATATGTTTAATTAATAATTATAACCGCACTGCCGATAAAGGGCGAGGGGGAGGGGGGGGGGGGGGGGCAAAAACTAGGATACTAAAAATTATGAAACTTCAACTCTGGTTTTTCCATTAAAGTTTCAAAACATTGTAACAAGTTGACAGTCGGATACATTTCAATTTCCCGAACCACGTTCACATGACGTCACACCAAAAACACGGTGACACGCACACGCGGACAACATAAATAATGAAACGTGGTGGCGAAACGCTCCCTCCCCTCCCCTCCCCCCCTCCCCCTCCCTCCCCCGATCATTCGATCGTTCGTGCATGATTTCGAACCAAGTTGTGTATACTAAAATATTGCATGCGGCGTTTGTTTGGGTTTCTCGCAATAACCGCGGCATTACATACGAATGTAAAAACGATAGATTTATCAAGTTGGATTGAATATATTGCAAAAATATATCCATTGCAAATAAATATTGATTTGATTGCGCGGGATTCGAGACGTGTTAAAGTTTACAGACGTCTCGGCCACTTTGATCATACAGAATCGTTTACTTTCCCCTGCGGAAATTTTTGATCTTCAAATTAACTTTTCATTATTTTAACAGCATAAGATAGTTCCTATATATGTATAGCATAAGGTTTGCTGTTATTATGATTTGAGGAACAGATTAAAAATCACTTCATCGCAGGTTAATAAGACGCCCGTCTTCAGTGTGAAAGAATAAGCACGACCAAATAATGTGCTTTGAATCAATCTTGAAACATTCTGGGATCATGTTTTCTGTTCGTGGTATAATGCAGACGCGATGAATATGGTAATTCTCATAACGAAGTGGATTAATGTTAATAACCTCCACGGAATGTAATAACCGTTTTGATGATATTGAAATAAGTAACTAAAATCATTGTTTCTGATTTCGTTGAAAAAGAAAATGACCGAAATCTCCCTTTTAGTAAAAGATAAAGTGGATTAATCGAATTTTCATCTTCGGTGGAATTTTTTTTTTTAATAAACCCAACGGATATGTTTGGCCGTACGGGTTTCAAACTGTGCTCCGCAGATCCGCGCAAAATATTCAATAATTCGACGAAAGGAACCAACTGAACCTCATCATATTACTCTATTGAAAAAAGAGTTAGATAGAATTTAACTTTTATCTCCACTATTCAATTTTTTTCTTTGTGTGGCAGAGAAAGAACTGTGTGCATGGACATTTATTTTGTTATTTCACTGATTTTAAATAATAAAATACATCGAGTAATGGATAAATTATAAACTAGGCTCTTAGTTTTAAAACTGATTGAGGTCCGACTGACTAATACAACTTAGATCAGATAAATCAGTGATTGTGTTTGGGTAAGAAAGGAGTTACCCAAGGTTGTGATGTTTCTCCTTGACTATTCTGCCTGTGAGCATACCTCGCCGAGAGTGAGGGTGAGAGATATACATGTCATATTGACGGATGGAATGGAAGGAAAGCGGAATGAAGGAGTGTGAGGTGAGAATAACTCAAAGCTAAATCACATCTCAGAGGAGAGACGGAATAGTATTGTACTTCTCTTTCATCTTTATATGAGAAGGGCATCGTCTGAAGGGATTCAAGGTTCGTCTTGCGAATGCAAAATAGTAAATAATTCTATGGCTAGATCATCATGGTTATTCTAACGCATTCACTTTAAAAACAGATTTGAAATGTAGATTTGAGTGAATACGATACATACGTCCCGCCCGGCTTCTGTGAAAATCGGTTTTACAACTAAATATGAGGGTAGTCTCACTATGACAATTCCACAATTAACAACGTGTTTTAGTAATATCCTGAGAACGCTACACAATATTGAAGAAGTGGTTAGTAATTAGAATTACCAACAATTAAATTCGGAAGAACTTAAAAGTGGGCGTTAAAAGTTACAAACATTTTAATTCGTAAGGTTATTATTTCGAAGCCAATGAAAGAATGAACAATCAATTGGTTTCCAAAATGACAACCTTAGTTATTGAAATATTGTAAATCAAATGTTATGTTTAGTTCTTATGAAACTAAAAGTTGGTTCAGAAGACTGTACGGAAATGAAACGGAAATGAAAATGCAAAAATAAATGAAAACATCAACCCACAGCTAGCTCAAGCAAAGAATAAATATACTCAAGTCGTTGTTGCCTATAGAAGTGAACTTTCATTACTGTAATGTAGCTAAACCTCTTTTTTCGAGGCTATAGTTTAATCTCACCTTTCCCCTCAAGTAAATAGCCTCTCTTGACAGAAGTGATCCATTTCGAGTGACTGCCGAGTGTACCGAAAACGTATAGCCTACCACCTAATACGCCATGATAGGCCTAGCAACAGAACCCGCCAATGTCTCTCATTATTCTTGCATAAATTGGCCATCAAGTTCGACTCGAAGAAAGCCACGAGTCTTTTGTTACTTCATTAAGCATATATTGCGAAAGTGATGCCTGACTCGTAGGGAGATCATCAAGGCGACGTGGGGGTGGGCGTCGCATGGCGCCCCCGTTGGGGGTGGCGTCTACTCCCAGACATGCAAGGCGGGTACACACGTCTATCTGCAGACTGTCTCTATAGAGCGGGGACGCGAGATACGCAATATATCGGAGGCTTTCACACATTGACTTCTCGCTTGGTAAGTGTGTATTATTCAAAAATTAAACCCACCGTTTCAGTTAGTAAGCCCTAGCCATTTTCAGTTGTTTTCGAGCATAGCTATAGCAAACTAAACTAGCTAAAACGTTGAGGAGTTAAATATTTAAATAATACACGCCAAAAACCCAAAAAAGTATTCGGGATCAAATAGCTTGAACCCAATTGTAATATAGGCAACCCAAGACTACCTTACACATGCTTTCGTCATAGGCGAGGCACTCGTAGCCAACCAGTGAACCGCCCGAGCCAAGCGCGCACAAAAAACGATCGCTGATTGGCTACGAGAACGGCGCCTGTGACGAAAGCATGTGTAAGGTTGTCTTGGGTTGCCTATTTGAATGAAGAGATACCAATATTGTATCGAACTCATATCCTCCGACTCGACGCGCCTGTTCTCTTGACTATCAGGCTACCGAGACCAAGCGAACCATAGTCACCAACCTCTATTAGAATATTATTGGCGTTGTGATTGTTGACACATGATCGATATATATAATATATTTATATATATAATCAAATGTAATATCTAATCATACCTTCATCATGATGAAGGTAGTATATAAATGCGTGTAATCTTTGATCAAATACAAACAAAACCGTATTTAAAGAACGCTTCACATAATTGGAAAACCGTTTGAACAAGCCTCGATCTCATCCCGTAGCGGCGGACAACCGGGACAACACAGCGCCACACCGCGCCACACCGCCACAGATTTCCTAAATCTCGGGATCAATGGCCAACGACGCCTTGGTTGTCAAAAGAGAACAGCTCGTAAGTACCAACTTACAAAACAAATCTTGCTGGAATTTAATATAAAAGTGTGTAGAATGTAGGCCTACACAAAAAATTTACTCCGACAAAAATTCGTGATATTGTCAACGGAGGAATGTCGCATTACCTCGAATAATCTTATCACCAAGAGAAGAATGTTCCTTGCACAACGGAGGGAATATAATTTTTCAAAATTTCCACTCATTGAGTTTTTGAACTCGAAATTGTCATACCTTGGCAGCGATCGTGATAATGCATCTTTGTTATATATTGTCCATGAAGGGAAAATACAAAAGGCTGTGCCCACCCCTGCTGGGTACGCATCCAGAGCATAGTGGGATGAATGGGGGGGTGGAGTATGCCGGAGTTTTATTCAGAACCCCTCAAAACCAAACAGAAGAGAGAGAGGTGCATCCTACCACGCTCAACTGTGGACGCAAATAAATATTACTTGATTGCTTGGTACAATTAGCTTAGGGGGCCCCCTTTTCCCCTAACCCGTACAGATGCGCGCGGTAGCTCATTCACATAAGACGTGGGGAGCGCTTTACAACTTGGAGCTTGATTTATATATTGACTCGAAACGTAGCTTAAGTTTCAACTTGGATACAAATTCTCAACAAATATTTTGAAATGGGTGGAAAAGTGAAAGCAGGAAAGACGCAGCCCCATATAATGTATCTCGTCTACCCTTTCTCGCATGTCCTTCCTACACACAAGGAAAATTGACGAGCATATCTAACAACTGACACAGAAAATTTTGTAAAATAACTTTTTTAACGCAAAACTTGTACTTATCAAGGTCAACTGTCCTAACTGAAATCTAAATCTTTTCGATTTTGTTTTCTTCTTCTGCAACAATAAATGAAAGCTGGCCACGTTGCCCCAAGTGTACTTAGTGATTTATTCTTTCCATCTAAACACAACCCATTGATGGTAACTCGCTTCACATGTTTCCGTAAACACTATAGAAGGGTTTCTACACTATTGAATGAACGCGCGCGTAAAAATACAACTTTGGCTGACTTCGAGACGTCGCGACGCCACTTTTCGTATTGATTCGCAAAAACTACCCTATCATTTCGTATTCCTCAGCGTTCCGCACGAATCAAATGACATACGATGCGTTCATTACCCCGAAGTGAGCCAGAGCCACAAACAGCGCAGCAGTGGCGCATCCTGTAACTACGTGGGCAGTGGGCGAACACTCTGACAGCCTGCGTGATGTGTGTTGCTGTGCTGATATGATGTATTGCGTTGTTGATCATTAGCACGTTGCGTTCTATATCAAGTACTAATGCTGCCACTCCCCTAACCGCCATCACCACTACACTAGACACCGTTGTGACTCACCTACACAACCCCCACGACTACTACTCCACCACTATCACTACTAGTACTACTGCCAGAGCTGGGTAAGATACAACTTTGGGTACAAATGACTCAAATAAATTAATAATTATAATATAATTATAATATAATATAATATAATATAATATAATATAATATAATATAATATAATATAATATAATATAATATAATATAATATAATATAATATAATATAATATAATATAATATAATATAATATAATATAATATAATATAATATAATATAATATAATATAATATAATATAATATAATATAATATAATATAATATAATATAATATAATATAATATAATATAATATAATATAATAATAATATAATAACGTTCAAGATAATTCTGAAGACATGTATTTACGACACAAAATACATGTGAGTTTCAAAATAAAAAAATACAATTTTTCGAAATAAAAAAAGGTTAAATGTTAGGTACCAAATTTTGGGTTTTGGTTTTGGCAAAATGCAAAGGTTTACACGTAGCCTGAGAACATGTAGTGTAGAATCATGGTCAAGCTTTGATTTTAAGAATTCATACTAAGTGTTCAATACTACCCAGCTCCGACTACTCTCGTACCCGTAATATCACCACTTCAACTTCTACCGATACCCCTATCTCAACACTGACCTCAAAGTGTATAGCTTTCTAAATTAACGATATTTCATTGACATCTTAGAACAATTCAATAGCTTATATTGAAGCGTTCTCAAGATATCAATACAAAAAACGTAAATTTACTTAGTTAATCTCCCACTTACCCTTAATAAGTTAATAATACAATGCCATGACCGTGATCAGTAACACAACCAGTAATCCCGGTAACTGGAAACTCAAACAATTTTAATTCTCAACTAGATTATGATGGATTAGTTCGTGCTATGTTGTGTTGTGTACTTAGCGCAGCTACGGTTAATAAGGTTTGTAAATATTTGTTCGAGCGATGTAGGTGGATAATATGGAAGAAGTTGGCGCCATTAGGATCGACGCTGGAGATAAGATACTTACCCTATGGTTACACCGCGGTAATTTCGAAGCCACACCCAAAACAAGAACGAATAATTCACGTGAACACGAATCATGTTCCAATGATCTCGAGGCTATGAAGGTATTTTTTTACGTCTGATGTGTGTGCTGTGTATAGGACACTAGCAACACCGAAAAACAACAATGAAACAAATGAATTGAACTGATGGACAAACCATCAGCTGTCAAAATAATAAAATTGCAACCATAGAAATAAAAACAAGTGTAGCAATAGTAACTGCTCGCCATTTAAAACTTTTAATGATAGACAACGACTCAGTGAAAGTTTTGTATGTGTATTTGTTTGTTTTGTTTTCCAAAACCAGACGAAATTATTTTTTGACGGCTTGTTGTTTGTCCATCGATTCAATTCATTTGTTTCATTGTTGTCTTTTGGTGTTGCTAGTGCCCTATTGGTTGAATGTAAAGACATGTCTGCATACGGAAGGTTAAGCCACACTAATATTTCAACAAGTCAACAATGAAGACGTTTCGCATTTATGTAATCTATACATAAAATAACATACAAAGTTTGCAATTTAAATTCTGACTTGCACGGTAACTTGTACTATAAATTCAAGGCTTATCTTTGAATGTACGAATCGTAACGAAGTAAACCTATCACTTAACGTACAGTACTAAAAGTGTTGTTCATAGTTCTTTAAATTTTGCTTTGCAAATTTAAAGCAATTATCAATGATTACGTGAAATTACATAAAATTAACTCTTCTTGCTGTGTTTTCGCCAAACAAACAGTAGCAAATTGTTTTTTAAATTATAATTTAATACTTTTGAAAATAGTTTTAATCATAAAATATAGCTGAAAGTGTCACACTTCATTAGGCCTATGATGGCAAAACCTCCTCCATATAGGTTTCAACATTCCTATAAATCTCCTAGAAAAATAACGTAAAATGAGTACACAGAATTGAATCTTCAAATGATATTTCAAGGTCATCATCGATTAACCTTGAGTTTATAATTTAAATTGTGTCTGGTGTTTTTGAAGATTTAGAAGCCTACGTTTTATAAACAATAATGGAGTCCCAGATAATTTTTAAATATAAGGGGCATTCTGCAACGCAGGGCTATATAAAGTGAGTATACACGCGTCTTACAGCTGATGGACCGGGAAACAGCTTGCACAAATAACCTAAGATCATTAGACAAGGCATGGATTCCGTACCAGGGTATCATCGTCAGACACCCTCGCCGAATCCGAGTCCTATAGCCGGAACCAGCGCTCAACTAAAACGTTATAACCACAGTAAAACGTGTATGCGGTCCTGAAATGTCAGCGGCCAGTGTAATTTATGCATGCAAACAACATTACTGTTAAATTTAATGTGACGAAATGAAATTAGGAAATTTCGCGAGCAAAACGTCATTTCGGCTGTCGTTCGTTACATTGATGTGATATAGGACGAACTACGGTGGCAAGTCGGAATATTTGTCACTAATGCGTCGAAATACATTCCACTTGTCACTTGTTGATGAGTTTCTATATTTACACAGGCGCTCATTTTGTAATGTGGGGTAACCATAAAACAGGATGTTCGCAATTTATTGTTGCCATCATAATAAGCTTATTGCCTATATCGTATTAATGTGACGAGGCCATACCACGAAAGCTGACGCTCGTGCGTGGGAAAGAGAGTGGCTACTCTATTTTGAGGATGCATTTTACTTCTCTCAACTGTATACCTGTTGCACTTTTTATGAGCGTTGCAGCCGGTGTAGTGAGTGTGGTGTAGTAAACCACGGCTACTGTGGTCCGGGTTCGAATCCTGGCGTGAGCATGAATGTTATGTGACGTTATTTCTTCATATACCACCCACCGATAGTCTCGATAAGCACTGTTGCCAAAATATGAGAAGTGAAGTCCAAATATCACCATCACTATGATTGCTGTTGACCTATCTATTGTTGCAGAATCTATGTAATCCGAAGGGAGTTTAAAAAAATCAATGTGTGATTTGAACCCACATCCTTAGCCTACAGATAGAACGGAAGCCCAACATGTGGACGAGTTTGAACTTTCAAATCGATATTTATGTTCAACTAAGCCCACTATAGGAGAAAACACATTTGCAAATCGAAATTTAAATTTGAGCTTTGAATAAAAAAAATATTGCTAGATGTTCAGGCTAGAGCAACCGAAGTCTGCGAGGGATAGATGTCTTCGTTCACTATTGCGTAGCCTATAAATACATTCTACCTAGTGGAAAATATATTCCATCTTTATTTATGAGTTTATGTCACATTTTCTGTCTACGGTATTTCGCATCAGACATTTAAATAAATATTCATCATTTGGTGTAGGTTCTATATAATGTAAAGAGCACGCGAGTTACAATCCCACGTAAAGCATGGACCATATATTGCCGTCATGTCCGACACCTCATTCATCTACTACCAACCTTAGAATGTTATATCACCCAATGTGAACATACTGAGTGGTTAATGATCGTGTCGGTTTTTATAAAATAAATAAATAAAATAAATAAATTCACATTTAGAGTATACACCCACTCAGTAACAAGACTGATTTTCAGTGGGGGACTTCATACGGTCTAACTCTTTGTGTAATTAGCCACCGCCAAATGTAGAACTTAACACTCAAAGCTATAAGCTACGCTACTATACCGAATAATTTAGCGTTGCCATATTTAACCAACGTCAATTAATTCCGATATTGCTTCCACAAATTTAGACCCCTCCTGAGTGTTTTACAGAAATAATAGCGCTGGGTTGTTCCGTTCTGATGCATTTTTAATGATTTTGAAGGGTTCATCACAGGATGAGAATTTAATGGATTTTTACCTTTTTCTTTAGTAGACCATTACAACGCCATTGCAGATCAAAATGATGTAATTCTGCGCTTTTGAATATTTTCAAGAGCTACAGTGGCTCTTCATTAAAAGACGCACTATGTACTGCGTTTGAAAAGGTATAACCTCAAATAATCTTAAGAGCAACAACAAAATAACAAAAATAACATGGATAGTTTTAATTTGTGTTTCTATGACACAAGTGAAACCACTCAAAGTTTGGCTCCCCTGTTTTTTTTTTCTCTTGTGTTCGTACCATACGTTGGACAAGACCTGCAAAATTGTAAATATTATGTTTTTAATGTTATTATTGATATTAAGATATTATTAGTTATTGTTTAGTGATCACTGTTTGCGAAAAACCGATCTGACCTATAATAGGGAACACGCGTATGAAAATTTTACTCGATTTTTAAATACCTTGTCTCTCATTTAATCATTTTGTGTCTTTGAATTTTGAAAAACGGATCAGTCTATGCCTCAAAATAATTGGTTTAGTAACGATAAATAAAAAGGCGCGAAAAACGAGCCGCCGCCATGTAGAGTGGATTTGACGTCATAGTTTTGTTCTGCGTACGCTCACCGCCTCAGCGATTGGTCTGTTCTGCCACGTCTACAGAACCATTGCGTCACAGCCACCTGTACGCGTTTCAGATCCCCAGTTTAAACTTCAATAAATGCGACCACATTAAACCTATTTAAAAATTTCTTTTTTACGTGCGACTTGCATTAATATACTTTTGGTATCTAATACTATTAAGCTAAGTGTTTGGTTTAACAAAAAAAATCGTACGCGTGTTGCCTATTCGAGACATAAAACAAAACCATTCATATCAAACCGGGCAACCTTTTTATAACCTGCCCGGTGTTTCAATCGATCGTTAACGGGGCCGTTAGCTGACAGTCCGTTATCTGCATAGGGTTTACAGATTACGGACCGTCAGGTAACGGCCACGTTAACGATCCGTTAACCGATTGAAAAACCGGATCTAAAACACATGGAACATGTGAGGTAATAAAGTGTGCTGCTGTATCGCTGTATAGCATCTTGTGGAGATTATTCTAGCGTCATTAAAATGGGATTTGCACGAGACAAACTTGGGGCATCACTGGCAATGTAGTAGAGCGATGATATACCTCTACGTCAAAAAACGCACAGAATTTTCATTTTTAAATTGTATCACAAGAATGGACTTCGAAATCGAAAATCTGAATCAACAGCGCACTGTGGTTTGGTAAGCCAGTACAGACTGCTTACATTATTATCAGTATGACTTTTATATCGAATTATTGATCAAAATAACCATGCTAATGGTTATATTTCATTCAGTCTGTAGGACTTACCAAAACACAGTGCGCTGTTGACTCAGATTTTCGATTTCGAAGTCCATTCTTGAGATATAATTAAAAATGAAAATGTTGTGCGGTTTTTGACGTAGAGGTACCCTTCGCTCTCAAAAATAGGTTCGCAATTGAAAATGTATTTAAAAAGTAACGATATTACTTTTAGAAGGAAATGCAGACATTTAAATACGTTCTTTTGTTGGTCGGTCGCATAAAGCAAATTATTTTACTTTTCAAGTCTCCAGGGAGAAAATCACAACAGCTGCGGGAAACCTCAGCCATACACATACGGTGAAAGGTGCAACAGGAAATATGAATACAATATTTCGTATGCATCATGTTCCTGGGAAGGGCGGAGTTCACATGTAGGTAATGTGGCCGCGTCATAGACCGGAAGTAGGGACTAGTTTGCCCTCCCTATCCATCCTGCATGATTGCTTCTGATATTGTCTTATGACATACTGCACCCAACGAATAGAATACAATCGAATGTGGCCGTATTATCATTCAGAAAAACTCCTTCAGGATTGTATCCCATTAAGGGTAGTCAATCTAGACTCCCATTTCCACGACTATAGGCCTACATTCTTAGCTCTGTCGTCAAGTCATAGACGCTATTCTGCTGCTACGAACAACTAGCTGCAGACCAACAAAAATATTATTTGCACGCCTAGATCCTGACGAGAATTCTCCGGTCTGAAGGGCCTAGAGCCTAGAGCCTAGACCATGGCACAAATCGTTTATTGATGTTTACATTGTTGAGCGAGCGAAAAGAGCGTTTTGGCACTCGTTAGTTTTTGTTTTGCTTTTTATACCGTAGAGTTTCAAAAGTGAATAAATACCGAGAAAAGTAGAATCAAACGATAGCCTAAAAGTATAACACGCCATGGTAAGAAAGGTCAATCTGTTTATAATTTAATTTGAAGAACACTGAAAATTATAAGATAAACTATACATTGCTATTGTATCGATTTTTGTCGAATGAAATGCAATATATCATATTTCCATGAATAGTATCAACAACATTTACATAATTTGTCGTATTGTTATCCGTGCCATTCAAGTACATCAATTGCATTAGGCGGGGGAGGAGGCGAGGGTCTATTTAAAGCTCCAACAATGATCTCTAATGAATAGCATCATTACAACACACGGAATGCACACACACACACACACCCTTTTAATTTAATTAAAACAACACACGATAGTGATTTATATAATTAAATGTTTGCTCTATACATTACGTGTAAAGACCGATATGAAACGCACGCGTTCGGTTGCACAAACAGTGGGGAGGTGGAGTGGCGAGTGTACGTAACGACTTCCGGCCGGCCATGTCTGTTGCGTTGGTTATACTGTGCACCCAGGGTGTGGGTGTTGCAAGCGAAAAAAAAAACACCAGCGACGCGTTTTAATTAATTCGGATGATGCCGATACGCATGTTACACTTTCTGCTAAAGCTGATAGACCAGAGTGCCTTACGTTATCGATTGAAACATGAGCGGTAGTACGTGAGAATCTCGTTCCGAAGTCACTGGTTCGATTCTAGCCACCATCAACCATCCATGTGCACTAGTCACTGACCACACAGTACAGTCAGCCTTGGGACATCTCCGAACTATCTACACAGAAACGTACAGAAGCCTCCGCTATCTCTGTATCGGATCGGACGGGAAGAACTACACATTTCGTATTAGATCATGATGGTAGACTAGACGTAGAGGTAGACACAGCAATTTTGGGGCTGGGGACATCACAGATGGGCGTGTCGGAGCCAATCAGCGGGCGGCTTTCACCAATATTTACAATTGATTGGCCAAGCCTCACTCATCTGTGACGTCTCCAGCCCCAAAGATGCTTTGGTGCGACTTTCAATTAGCTCACAACAAATGTGTAGGGTAGTCTTGGGACAACTATAATATCAAATATAAGGAGAATTCTTGGATTGACTCATTGTATCCACCGTATGTACAGTTTATATTTTGACTCAAGTCCACTCAACTATACTATACTATGCTAATATAATCTCATTCATTGATTACAGCCCCAGCATCAAGAGATTTGTGAAAACAGTTTCGAGCATCTCCTAACCCCAGGATTTAACCCAGCCAGCCTCTCAACGGTATGCGCAGCTAATGCTTTCTCCAGGCCACAACGCACGGGAACAGGAGGGGATGAGGTGGAAACGGGATGAAATTCCTTGTTTGGTGGTAGAATCGGTTCAGTCAGACAGTGGTAATGTTCAAATCTACTACTATGCGCATGTAAAGTCGCTCCACAGCAACTTTGGGGCTGGGGACGTCATAGATGAGCGTGTCGGAGCCAATCAGCGGGCGGCTTTCACCAATACTCACATTTGGTTGGCCAAGCGTCAATCATGACGTGACCAGCCCCAAAGTTGCTGTGGAGCGACTTTAGCCAGCTTACCACATATATCTGCCTGGCCTTCTGACTGAGTGGATGGCTGGCTGGCTCGAGCCTACGACGAAATACATGCACAATAGCCAGAGCAACACGGATCAGGCGCCCAGGAGGTGCGAGGAGCTGATGTGATCACTGTTGGAGGGTCGGCCAGCGAGCGGTAATCACGACGTCCGCCTACATCTGCTCGTACTCACACATACTCCGGTGCACGTCAACTTGACAACAATGCAAGCCTAACTATCCACGCACGGTGCGAGTACGGTGGCTCTCACGTTGACTCCACGTGGATGTTCGGAGAGGCTCAATGGGTAACACCCATCATTACATGCAGTTCCGCTCGTAAACTACTATCGACTTGGAAAACATGTGTGGCATGTGGGAAGGCTGCAGGCGGGATGTCCATCAAATGTTTCGAGACACGTGTGAAGGGTCCGAGACGGTTTGGAATTTCGAGGGGTAGAAGTGGGCTTTTCGCCCCAACTTTCGGTTTCATGAGAAGGAAGGGCGGGAGAGAGCGGTTTGTAAAATGTTTCTGGTGTAAATATGCTCAATTCTGTGAAAATTGTTATGGTCTTTAGTGCTTGAGCTGTTTTCAAACCGTTCAAAGCATAGATTTCTATACGTTAGTTGAAGTTTGACATGATTATTATAATAAACATGATATTCAATTGTGAGAATATCGCAGACAATTCCTCCAACCTCAATATCTTACATGCAGAAGAATTCCTAAGTTACGTGTTTGGATTGTCGGTAACCAATGGGGAATGTCCAATGACAATGACATACTGCCGTGATCGGTCACTACGGTATTTCATTATCAAGTTGGCTTCTCATCGTTTCTATTAACCTTGCTTAGAACTTATAAGGTATATCGGCGTTTAGGTAATGATAATAATATGTTGCTATACACGCAAACTTATCAACTTCTATTTGAAGTAACAAGTGTTCATCTTGCCCAATATTATAGTGATACGGTTATCTTTAGTATGAAAGTGTTCTCTACAATATTTTCACTGACGTTTACAAAAAGAGTATACATGATCACCTTTTGAACACATGCGTAACAGTAAAAATTGTGAAAATATAAGGACAAATCAGTCTCTTACACCAAGCAACTACCAAGTACCAACAGGATCTTGTATTACAACTGTTGGGATGAACAGGAATTAGTTCTCCCCGTCGATCAACCATATACGCATATTATTCCAGCACACGCTTGTTAGTACTATGCGTCAAATATTGACTGTAGACTGGAAGAACAGTCCAGCCTCTGAGTACACAATACTTGACATTCCTCGACTCCCTTCAAAACATCAAGGAGCACTCCAATATATTTATATCCTTTCCCTCCCTGCTAAACTATTTTCCAGTATAAGAAACGTAGCGGCAAATGCAGATTTCAAAGCCATTGATGGTCTGTGGGGGTTGGCCACGCGTCAGTCATAGCCACATGCGGTAGATGGCTTACAAGTACGTCGACCCATCCCCGAAGGGTGCGACATCATTTTCTTATAGCCTAAACTTTTAACATGTTTTATAGGGTGTGCGAAAATAACGCCATGTTTTGCTAAAACTTGCAGTGTTGTCCGCAACACCACGATTATTAAGCACTCATCACTAATGACTACATGATAACAATAATATATAACTATAGGTATAGGCTTACATGAGTAATTTACAGATTATTATAAAAAATACAGCGTTACACAGAACACAACAAGGTAACCAAAAGCGTACACAACCCGTATCGCACGGTAGCTCCTGTCTGTCGTAATTCAAGCAGCGAACTGAGCCCAAGCTGCTGAGACAAATTGGCTGTGTTGTGACAGTCGATGCATCAGTGATTGGCGTGTCCACAAAGACGAGGCTAATAACATGTCAACTCTCGGTCTTTGAATGCGCTTGAGGTCCGCTACGTTTCTATACCTACCCCTTCATAACTCCCCGCCCCCTCTTTACCCCCTGCATCGCTCAATCATCTGTATTATTTTATGTATTGTATGATGTGCAAGCGCATCAGACGGATGATTGTTAAAATGATTAATTAATGTTGGTGTTAACTACTTTTTTCTAATAATCAGTAATTAATATATTTTCTGATATAACCGATTAACTAACCTCTACATCCATTTATATTATGTACCTCTCCGTATTCCCTTAGGTATCAGAAGAAAAGACATTGCAACATAATCCCGCAGAGAATGCATTACTCTGCATCACCGCCAGGCTACCAAAAACTTAATTAGACAACATATCAGCAAAATTCCCAATTTCTAGGACTGGTGGACTGTACACCCAATAATAATAAAACTCTTTTCTGTAGATTCATCGAATTTTAAAACATTAACTCCGTAATTTTCATTACCTTTATTAGAATGAGTTTTAGATTATTTAAAAAAAGTTTTGTTTATCCTTGAGTTGCCACTATATTGAATTGTTCCTGGGGGTAGACAAAGTTCCCCTTCCCTCCCCGTCGTATTAACACCCGAACGTCGATACCGTCAGCTCACGGAACATTGTCGAGCATCAAGTCGACTCAGCGAACAGGAACGCTGATACGGTTATTCATATTTTGCTAAAACTTGTATGAAATGAACTAATCTGGGAGTCGGGAACGTGTTCTACATTACTCGCTATCTCTGTCACACAATCTTATCTACCGTATGCACAGTCGCACGTACAATGTTGCCATTCGATTGCGCTGCCATTCGCGACGCCACAAGTGCGATAGGATTGGAAATCAAAACGCTACGAATGAAGATGGATTTATTCTGAATGTATCGACAGTTTTAGAAATGAAGAAATTTGTAATGTTGAATATAAGGCCTGGTACCACTACAAAAAGGGTTACATTTCAACGGCATTATCACCAACTTGTGTTAAAAAATGAATGACTAAAAAATGTCGTAAAAACATTGCCGATTGTTGTATTTTAATATTGAATAATGAATAAGCATCAGTGTAAACACATTGTTGGACATTGTTGGTTTTGAAATATGATTTAGATACATACAGCAAAGATCATACAGTTTTCAGGAGACGATTCTTAGTAAACAAATGATCACACATACGGTGTTACGATAAACTTTCTTTAAAACGTAATTCTTATTGGTTACGCATGTTCAAGTCCTAACTGAATTGATTCGACTTGTATTTACCTGCTATTAGGTGGGAATAGAGAATAAGGCTCTTCCAGACGGCACTACAAGTCAAACACACCAACACAAAGACATGCAACTGTAAATGTTCGGTAAATAAACGAACATAAAATGCAATAGTCTACAAGAATAACAAAGGAAAACATGAAATCATAGAAATTACGCTAAAATAGGACACACACAAAATGCAATGCATACACATTATTAAAGAGACACGTACAAACATGCAATAGCACATTTTATTTGCAGTACTCCCGTACATCAATATGGACAACATTGAAAACGTAAAATATATACACTACAGACACGGATTTCATAATTTGTAATTCCATGTTTTTGTTTGTTCTGTTAATTTCATATCTAAGTGACATAACCAATTAATTTAATGAAGTGAACATGGCGAATGATGGTGTAACGTGTATGCCGTTGTCAATTACTGCCTGGTGATAGTAATAATTAACATGGGAATGTGATTACATGATTACGGGAGGACCCGAAATTGCACAATTTGAAAACGATATTAGATTGCGTTATGTTCACATAAAGTAAATAATGTATGCAAACAATCATAAAACAATGTGTATCAATCGCGCTCCATTGTTTCATCAATAACTGCATTTTGACTTCTATTAATGCCACACCAAAAGTAATTAATAGGTTAAATTATAAACATAGAGATGCGCTGAGTTCAGTGGTTATAAATACAGCTTAGGCCCGGTTTTTCAATCGGTCATCAACGGGGCCGTTAGCTGACGGCCCGTTATCTGCCTAGGGTTTGTTGTGTTACAGATTACGGACCATCAGCTAACGGACGCGTTAACCGATGGAAAAACCGGGCCTCAATCTTCAAGGTCAGTCAAGTACTACTATACTACTACTACTAATACTACTACTCTTGTAGTAGTAGTACTACTACTTTACCGTTCTTGCTTAATCTTGGCATAAATTGTGGTAAGTGAAACTTAATGCCGTTAGTTAATACGATGCCGAGAGTATAGCATTAGTAAATAATAGCACGGCTCTACGAGAGGCCGTGTCAAATGTCAGACATCACCACAACCATTAGCTATTATGCAATACATTAATAACTAGGGGGTGGCGCAAAATTTTGAGTAGCAACTAACTAACACGTACCAAAGTGATCTTATAGCTTTCAGAGGCAATTCAATATTATCAAGTTGAAAGGTTTGGCACACATTGTCCACGAATATTGAGACGAGTGAGATATAGTTTATTTTGATTTCTTGAAATTTTGCAGTCAGTATACAATGCAGTTTCTATTTCAATTTTGCTTTGTTTACCATGAGGTTTTACACGAACCAGAAGAAAATAGTGTCTAAAAGCTAAAACTGTTTAGAGTTTATCACATGAAACAGAAAGTATATGGTTACGTTGCGTCACAAAATAATCAAAAGTGTCAAGATTCTGACGTTGGAAAATTTAACATGCGTGCAAGCCATTGAAAGAAAGAAACGAAATATAATTGTTGAACATACCTCTGTACAGATGTATTGAATCTAGAAGTCACTGAGCCACATCTGAAACAAGAGGAAAACATATATTATGCAACAAGCTGATAATATAAGTATAACTATACTTTTAATAGACCAAGTTCAATCTAAAACCCGATTCCTCGTGAAGTTCCCGCTTCGTTCTCGGGCTAGATCCTCCAAGTATATGCGTTGTCCTTATGGTTGACATGGGTGAAACTTCAGTTGTAATGGGAAAAAATTATTTAATAATTCGGCAACAGAAAAGTGAATGCGTTTTTACTCAACTAAACCACCAAACTAAGATTATGCACTCGATTGTAGTAAGGTTTCGTTCTAGTCGGTGGAAACTGAATAATATACTGAAGGTATAGTGAACAATGCCGACTAACACAAGGCAATGGAATGTGGATTCATTTAAAATAGGTGCCAACCGACAAGATCCTCTCAATCTATTAACACAACCAAGTTCTTGAAACAAAACGTCGGTAAGGTTTTGACGTTGTAGGTGGTCTCGGAACGTCTATTTAGTAAACAAAAAAACTAAGTCTTGAAACCCAAACTCCTCAAACGTCTGATTGCGTCCTACTAGAAAATAGTGTGTGACTGAGTGGGTACACTTTGTGACCTCTGTCTAGAGATGTTCTAGGGGCCGCTGGAACTAGTGGCACTGGTCTCAATTACTGTCGGAAACAACATGAATCAAAATGGCGCCGAAATGTAACTAAAAAGAATTCAACACTTAAGTTGTTCCAACTTAACTATATTCTCATGACGACCAAAGATCCGTATCTACCGCCCCTTCGCGCACTCTGTTTCAACGAAAATCAACAGAATATTCGTGGCGTAATTGTCTTCCATACAAATTCGTAAAAGCGGCCTTCCGCTGAGTTGAGTACACAGGCCTCAAAAGTCACATTTTAGAACTCCCAATACGTCTAGTAAATAATTGACTTGTTTCAGGCGCGGTTTCAAGTAGACGTTAGGAGTATCTAGATTCTAGAGTATAAAATGAATTGTGGCTATTTCGTCGAGTATGAGACTAGGCCTATAGTTGGACATAGAATTTGATACAAACACATCAACGTTTTAATTGAACGTCTGTCTCAAGACTTTGGTCTCATGTTGGAAAAATGCCCCCTTGTTACGACGAGCCTGGTGCCCAAGGTGGTATATATACTCTACATATCGGTGGACTTTTACTTTAGTTTGAACAGAGAAGATAAAGAAGTTCCGTTTCCCTCTTGGCAAAAGGCGAACGTCTTTACCGACTCGGTGTAAAGTTTCTAAAGTACAAAGTAGAGAACATTGTGAGAGCTGTTTCCTGCTTAGAGGGGTTTGTTAAACATGGAATATGGCAAATCAAATAACTTCCCTTTTACGTTATAAGTCTTTTGGCTCAAAATCTCAAATGAACGCGATGAGAAAACCACACAATACAGTCTTAGTGCACAATTTAAATGTCCACATCTGTTAACGCTTGATTGGCTTCGCCAGACAATGTTGTCTGATTACTGACGTCACTAGCTGTGACTCGATTTCAACACTGGTTTACCGCAACATTTGCAAACCCGTAGATACTCAGCGTGCATTTCAAATGAATGTTTCTCTGTCGTTGGGAATGAGTTGTCCTGTACTGATTGCGTTTGTTAACAACGTACACTGAAGTTCAATTCATTGTTCTCTATTGGAGCGTTTTGAGGTTACTTCAGCGAATTGTGACATTAACTTATTGAGTTTTCGTGACGTACCCTAAATCAAATCTAAAACTTGACACAAGATAAGTTTATAAACAATGCCGTTTTGATCAATATCAATTTTTCATTTCTTAACAGATCTAATTGCTTTCTTTGAATAGGTTTTTCCTTGATTTGATTAGATTTAAAAAACAATACCAGATTTTTGTTACGAAGTTGGATGACGACTAAAAAGACAAGCATTTCATTTTCAGGAAAACTTGTGTTATGAATTTTGTTTACTTTTATATCACATTATACAATTACGACGAGCAAAACAAATGTGCATTTGATTGAACGCATTTTTTCTTTTTCTTTAAACTGTCGATTCAAATCGTTTAAAAAACAGAGTAGGTTGTCTTTGCGAGAAGCTTTTCACGATTCGTTCCCGATTCTTTGTTCAAGCCTCAAACGGCGTAGCTTGGACGTAACGTCAATGTTTTAACAACATTCTAACATTTTATTTGTTATTAGAGTTAAAACTTAATGATTAATTCACCCTCTATTTCTAGTGAGTTTGATTTTGGTCCGCAATCGCCTTATGGACAAAGAAACACTGTGGGAAGCATTTTGAAAGTTGAAAGTTGGCGTCAAGCTAACTATACCGAACTATACTTTTGTCGGGTATTTGGTAAACATTTTTTAGAGCTTTGAATGTCTCATAATAAAATATTAGGTAGTCTTCGTATCACCTCAGTCAACTAATCTCTAACAATGCAAATATTTGATACAGACCAGTGTGTTCAGTAGACTGGGCCAGGTCTAATTATTATTCTATATTCTCCATGTACACATCCATGCATGGTCGTGCATGCTCCAAATAATTTTCCCCTATCACAGTCAACTTCTCGTGTATTTTCTACATCATTTGTATTTGAAAGGAGATTTAATAGTGTCTCGAAGCGATATGAAATGATGAATTAGCTTTTCCTCATATATGTATTGCTTAACAGATGGTTCGCGGCCACTCGCCATTATGAACCCGTTTGTTATCCTTTGTGCAGAGTTTACAGTAAATTGCATCCGCTGTCGACGAAGATTAAAATAGCTTTTTTAACCATTGAAACGACAGAAATACTATATTACGTTATATATCAGTTAAAATACATTGTATTACGGATTGAAAAGAGCACTATTACGAATGAAGAATAAATATAAATTATTCTGGGAAATGATTGGGATAGAGTGCAACGTATAAGGCACAGTTACGTTGTGTATATCGAACGCCAATAGCTATTCACAAAATAAACCCCTCCGTAAAATCCTCTTTGTTTCAATAAAGTGATTGAAAATAAATAATCCACTGCAGTCAACATCAATTCCAGAGATACAAACTGTAGCAACGTGGATTTGATTGTTTTCAACTCGTCCATATGTATTAACATTTAGCGCATCTCACCTTTGCTGATATTTAGCGTATTTTCGCGTTATTCGAACGCATACGTGACGAAAAAATGATTATCTCTTGTTTTTATTCGCGGTTAACCTTTGTCGTTGTTGATTCTCCTGGGCATTGAACATACCCACGTATAAAACACAAACGCCCAATCAAACAGGCGGGAAAAAGAAGTGGCGATGGAGCAAATTAAATTACACGAAACGCGATACAGCATAGGTGTGGCAGACGAGCATGGGCGTACAGAACAGAACGTCAGGCTTATTGAGTGTCCTAATTAATGAGGGGGGGGCGAGAGTCCCGGAAGGAGGGGAAGGGAGAGGGATTCACATCTGTCCGTAATCACCCCGTTAACACGCCTTACAACGCACTCGGCTGCCGTTCTAACTTTATTCTATCACCCTAGTTAACGATATGCGAAAATTCCGAAAACTTCTTCAGCCGCATCAAGGATTCTTAATTAACATTCCTACCACGCCACTGCCAGCAGCCCTCTATTCGTTCTAAATGTGATTTAAGTCTAGGAGAATGTCAGGAATACTGTAGTTCTGCTCAAGCTGACATGTGTCGAAATGAGGACTGTCGAACGCTTATGTGGGAATATATATACCAACACGAGACTAGTCTGATTAATGGGAGGTTCTCATACCACATTTCCCATTAGTATTATTATTAGGTGCCAATGATTTCAGGAAGAGCAGATGCACGATACTCTTCATATAGGCTATTAAATATATTTTAGTTGCTTAGGCCTATTGAAGTTTTAGTAGCTTTAGTAGCAATCGTTTTTTCATGTGTAAATGAAAAAACTATACATCTTGGTCACATCGGACATCGTCATATAGTTGCATAACGGGTCAATCTGTTTTTGCTACAGTTATCGGACGTCAGCCGGCACCTTGGTACATAGTGTGTGAAAACACTGCATCGCACAATCCAAGACGCCAGCAGTGACGTTACTATAGGAGGACCGAGCGCGAATACCTGTCAAGTAGACCCATGCAGTGACGTCATCGAGGAAACCAATAATATCGTTCTCCACCCCTGTAAACACTTTTTTCAAATTTTTCGACTAACCAGTGTTTCACAACAGCTATAACCGTTGATGTGTAGAAACGTTTCTCTAGATGAGTTTAAAAAAAAACTAAGTTTTCAACAAGTATTAATCATTGAGAGTTATACCTGTAAATATGACATTCAGTGTTTAGGCTCTGCTAAAATACTAAGCCTTGGAAAGACGTAGAAATAAAATGAAACCACTTGACAGTTTTACGAGGGATAAAAATGGAAATCGTTATTTTGTCACGCTATGTAACATTTTTTGTTTCGTGTAATACATTTTCTTGAGTCCCCTAGATGTTTCAAGATATACTCATGTATTCACTTTGGTTGGGAGCTGAGCCGGAAGATCAATAACTACAACTTCATTCAATTCTAGAGCATTGTTAAAACATTGCCATGGAGTCAGTCCTTGCGTAGATATCTCTGGCATTGATTATTCATGCATGGACTCGAGGGTAGGTGTATACTGCGTTCACAAATAACAATATACCTTCGCTAGAATGTAGCCCTAGGGCTTAATTTGTGCCGGAACCAGTTCCGTTTTGATGGCGAAACGCGCTTTCCGGTATTTTTTAGTAATGCAGTTAACACATTTGCACTTTGAAAAATCCAGCCGGTTTAATTCTTCATTAGTACAGGGCATAAATGTATTTTGTGAGCACGCAGTTTGTGGATACTCAGTGGATATTGTATGGCTGTAAATGTCTAACTCAAGCTATCTGCTTTACGAAACATTGAATATCCTACAAAGTGAAACAAAGCACAAAGATAACAAAAGTGTGCTGGTATTTTCATGTTACTAATTAAACCCTGCGTTGAACTACTGCATATATGTAAACGATGATTGGAACCATCATAGCAACGAAGCACATTACAAATTGTATAAATGGAATCCCACTGGAAATCAGTTTCTATAAATAAACAGATATTAAACATGTATGAAAAATAGTTTAGGCAAATTCAGTACGACTGCAGCCTAAGTAAAAAGATCATGAAGTCGTAATACTACCAATCATTTCATTAATCAAGAACTGAAATTTCTTGTCCATTGTTCTAGCTAAACGACACAGAGTTTAAACATGAATTTTATCTCAACAGTTGTGTTAAGTTAAGTTTTGTTTGAAGTCTGAACAATGTTACTCCAAAGTCCAACGCCTATACACCGCGCTACTCAATACCGGCTAATTTAATTAATCAGAGCCATAAAATCTAATTAACTCATGTGCACAATATTGGATTTGTTATCGCCAATCTTGTTGATAAACTTCACTCGTCTGTCAGTTCATCACTATGTGTGCCGTGTGGCGTTCTTGTATAGACATAAGATTTTCTTACTTTGACGCTCCCTTGCTGCGCCCCTCCATTGCAATGTGACCACCCCTTACCCCCCTTACAACCCGACAATCATATAATTTATTCATTTCATATCATATTATTTATAATCACTCATATTTGTTATGCTGGGCGGTGGTCACATAACCAGGGGGTGGAGCTTCAAACTTTGACAAACTAAAAATATCAGCACTCTATGTGATGAAACCTAAGCACATTTAATCGATGACACATAATTTATGCTGGATTTAGAATGTTTGACAAAATTCCCCAGACACATAAAAATAATAAAATAATTTTTTTGTTTTAATCTCAATCAGAAGCTATTAAATATGTATTTGAACATCAATTGTACAATTAGAAATAATAATTGATAGTCAAAATAAATTGTATGTAAATATTTAATTGATTGTAATAATAAGTTGGAAGTGTATATGCGACAATAATAGATGGTGAAGCTAAATAAACACAATTTTGTCTTATCACACTGTCAGCCTGGATGGGTTTCAAATTTGAATTCGCAACCTTCAGATAAAAAAAAATTCTTCAGGCTACGATCGTACACATAAAATATTACATTTGTATTGACTTAGCTTTCTTTGTAGGCGTGTGGTGGCATGACTTCTCTTTTGAAGAAAATCATCTGATACACGAATTAGTAGATCTTATGTGTATACATACATGCAATACTCCTCTCTTATAGATCAACACGCAAAGCTTGTCAAGTTTCACACCCTTGTTTAACTTGCGAATATATTTAGAGCCATACAAAAAAACTGAACATTTCTCTAGAAAACCATTTAACGTTACTCAGTTACATTGTAAAATAGTAAAATCATTCCCTTTAGGGTACATTCCGAAACTAGCTGAATATGCCATTTCCGTGCTGAGGCCGTTCCGTAACCTCCTGAATATCATAGGCTGGGCGTTCCGTAACTTGCTGCGCCAGCATATTCAGCATCATGAAAACGCCAGCCGGTTCGAGCGAGGGCATCTGCCCGCATTCACAAGTCATGGCGGCGTTTTCAAAATGCAATAATTTAAAAGCTCGTCAAATTGTCAGGAATTATATAATTTGACCGTTATTTATACCACGCGTACAGGATTTTATTATCTTTCATATCGTATTCGTTAGTATTCAGAAACGATTAGAATATTGTTTTTTATTTAATTTCATTACAAATTTTTAGCGCGCATTTCCTCCATCTTTTCGCTGGTAGGCGTTCCGAAACACTTGACAAAATGTGACGCTGGGACGTGCTAGCTGATGCTGGAACCCCATCATTTTCAGGAGGTTTCGGAATGTACCCTCAGTCTATAGTGAAACTGCAACACCATTTACTCCTGTATCCTCGGGCGTAAGGGTAGCCAGTCACATTGGAAATTAGCTAAAGCAAAAAAAAAACTTTTTTTTTATGAAGTGCGCAATAGTACACAACCTAATTTAATAATAATGTTACTTTGTTAGAAAATATAAAACGTTTTGATTGAAATGTACATTTCTTTTGACTTCACATCACATGAATACACACATTGTGTATTTGCCGTTGAACTGAGAAAAGGGCCTGGGGCTAATGAAACGAAACGAATACAAACACAAGGTATCCAAAACATGACACTGAATGATCTAGCTGTTCAATGTTGATCAGTCCATCACATCACATCACCGTCATGTTAACATTAAATACATATTTCAAGCACACGTGCGTAACACCATTCGTAGCTCGTCAAATATTCTGTTGTGGAAAGTTGTTATATCAACAATCATCTAGGAAATAAAAAGCTTTCTAATGTGCCAAGTTATTTTCTTTCGTGTTTTAGCTTAATCTGAATGCGTTGTTTATTTTTCGATTGCATGGCTGGCATCGTTTCTTATGTCCTCGCAGTATTTAATTGAGATGCACACCAGGGCCTGGATTCACAAAGATGCCTAACTCTAAGTTGTTCTATGTAAGGCAAATCCTATAGCTAGATAAATCAAGATAAATCATCTCTGGGTATATCTATACATTCACAAATACAATTAGTTAAATTGTTGCTATTTTACTTTATTTTATCTTTATATCACTGAAGAACGACGCGTGATTTGTATCACTAAGATTTGCCTAAACTAGGAAGTCTTAGCACTAGGAACCTTTGTGAATCTGGACCCAGTAATAATAATGAATGTATGAATATATAATAAGAACTACACCTACGAGAATATATATTTCAAAATGAATCGTCAATTATATTGCAATGTATATACTATGTGGAATCATTGAATCAAAATTGAAATGAATTGAAGATATTAACAAAATATTTTTTATTACTTGCTACGTCAACCAACTGTAGATGTTCATCCACAGTATGGTTATGTTGGTAGTATTGCGTATGCGCGAGCTTTTTTTTTTTTAGAAACGTGCGCAATAGAACCCGCATTGATGTAGTGAGTAACGTTATCAAGAGGGACAACCGAGTGTGGTAATACCGTAAGGGTACCGTAAGGGGGGGGGGGGGGGGGGGGGCGAGTGCTTTGCATAAAGTAATGATTGACCTACAATAATACTAACAACTTTGCCGGTGTATTTTGTGCTCTGGGTCGGACTGTACAGTGAGATGATTGGCCGAAGGATGAATCAGGACGTGTTGATGAAGCAAGGGACGTCTTATGAGGATATACATGCCTGGGGCCGACTCATCTGCGAAGAAGGGCCGGAACTACCCCTAGCGGTAGTCATCAACATATATTTTGGTCAGTGACTGAACACAAAGCTTCCGTTGGCCGTGTGTGACGTACACATCTTGTTTGGGCATATACGGCTATAAGAAGCATTTAGTTTTCAGTGATGTTACCGAGATGTTAATTATGATTTCACGGGTCTATATGTTGCACTGTTACTGGCGGTATTTTAATATTAAGCAAACTATAATTAGAAGCATGGCTCTAACTTCATTGTTTGTTTGATATTAATTTTTGCATGAGTCTGCGTCAGTCGGAACTCAAACAAAGCGTTAGATTTTAAGTTTTTCTATTCGTATCTTTAAAACAACTTTTGAAATCGAAGTTGTGAGTAGATGCCGCAGATAGATATTATCAGGGGCTACGAATAGAATCTCAATAATATCAAATACAGGCTTTAATACAAACGTAATGAATTTTGCATACATATTTGTTATGTCATCTAAAGACCCTGATAATATACATCTAGCTGTGGTATTTACCGTCAATTACTATTTTAAAACTTGTTTTAAAAATAAATACGCTTTTTGAGCTCTGAATTTTGTTCGTTTGCACCCCTCCCCCCTATTTTCAAAAAGCACTGTATCTAGTTTAGCACTATTTATCGTAATACCAACCTATATATATATATAGTCGAACTTCAAAGTTGGAAGCAATTCAAAGATTCCTCCGCAGTCTCTCGATCTAGTGGCGTCTCCGACATAGATATAGACGTATGGGCCACATAACAAACTACCAAAAATGACGTTATCAACTTGTTTTCACAGAAACCCACCCGCAAAAAACATCTGGAACTAACTGGATTGTACTATTCTTATCTATAATAGAAAACTGTATTTTTTGAGGTTATGTATATCTTTAGTCGAGTAAAAGATGTTGCCCACTTGAGAAGACGAACACCATTTTGAGTTCGGCGTGTTTGTGGGGGGGGGGGGGGGGCGGCGTTTTAGCTTTGTACGACAAAACCGTAGTTCATTGCGTGTCCGCTAGGGTTGAGTCATCTATTATACATGCGAGCCACGCTGTATTTCTGTGTGTAGACCATACATACATACATACATACATACACACATACATACACCACACTGGAACCCCCACTATAATTGTTAAATTCGTTGGCTCTTACACACTCTATCCCTTTTAGTATAACGTATATAATTAATTAATAAACGTGTATGTCCAGGAACACGCATTGAAATGCCTGCCTAACATGTCGATGTCGTGTAGAAGGGGGAGGTTCGGACAGGCAATGGTGTCACAACGAGGATCACCGATTGTTGAAACTTATAAGGTCAAAGCACCAACAACGTATGATCATGAGTCCCTACAGATTCATGGAATATTATTATGCCTTTTGAAGTGGAGTTATGGATTTTTCATGGAAAGCCAACGGTCAATAAGGGATACAAAACAATCTATAGAACAAGCAGACGTAGCGCTTGATACCCGCTTCGCAAATGTCCACGTATGAAATTACCCGTTTAAATATTAAAACTATTTTGAATTGAAAAGGAAACTGCATGTTGACGCAATCTGACAAAAGTATACATGTTGCTTGCGGTGATTGTTTGCTAGAATCTGATTGGTGATTGAAAAGTTAGATAGAGTAACCTAGGCACTAGGCAGGGCGGGATTGTGTTTACTACTTATGTGGTTGTTTCGTTACGACTCTGAAAAACAAATCTACAACAAGTGGATGATAGATGCGTCTTTACTCCATAGGGAATAATGAAGTTCACAATTCCATCCATGTAGGGACTGCATTGTAATAAAAAAAATTGTTTTCGCTGATAATCGAGAGTTACATATAAATGTTACCTATTTTTGTAATATTTAAATCACCACGATGCGTGGTTTTTTTTGACATGCAAGAGAAAATATGTTTTACAGTCGGTCTTTACAATTCAAAAATTACTTTAGAATGCTTGGATAACTGCCTAGTTATAATGCAAATAATCTTAAAAAAATGAGTATTCGCAGTAAAATTTGTCTTTATAATCCGTACTCATTGGTCGTTATAAGTTGAGTATAATATGTGTTATGTGTAAGGTACATGTGTAGACGCAATTGAATTGAAGGCTATAAAAAAAAGTATAGCAAACTTGAGGCATAGTATGTAAAAATTATTATAATAACTTTGATACACTATATATTATAGTGATTTAATAAAACATGACATGCAATGTGTGGGATACAATATGAATAGCTAATATCTCAATGGTAATTCCAACCTAACACCCTGCCAATTATTAACCTCAAAGGAGGCGATATGTTATTGTGTAGATAATCGATGTCAATCATCCCCATTATTCAAGAAAGCACTCACCTTCTCAGCCACTTCGGCACAGGCTCGGCTTTTTGTAACTGTGTGTCACCGAATCGACTGTCGCCGGAGATTTTAGACATGACTGACGTGTACAACTTTCAACAAAGAATACGACGGCTAAGTAGCCCTTTCAGGTAAGTGATTGGCACGGTGTTAGTTAGGTCGGAACCAAGTATAGACATTTTCAATCAATTTATGAATACAGTACGTAGACTCATAACACGCAACCAGTTTCATTTCAAAACTTTGATTTAAAATGGCTTTATTATGACAATAAGATCTAAACAACAAAAACAGGTAAAATTACCGCGCCTTTCTCAACAAAAAAGGAAAGAAGGCTGTCCAGTTCAGACAATTAATGCAGGTGATCGATTGATTTGGCTGGTCCCGCATTTTTACAGTTTTCTGACCGTTACATATCCGTCATAACAGCTTAAGATATGATGAAACCAAGACTTTTAGACCAGGAGATATCTTAAATAAAACACACCACACGAAATACCCTCGCGTATGAGGAAGAGAATGGACGCTCTCGAAAATTAACGAACTTGGTGAGTGTGTTTTTTTTTTCATGACCGTTGTAACTGTTCGTGTGGTGGTGGCTATTTATAGGTATATTTCCCACACAACCCTGGCTATACAATACACTTGATTGCAATCAAAACCCCCCTCATTGAAGGTTGTAAATGTCAATGTCAATATTTCCTTCCGACATGGCCGATGGGATGGACAGAACAATATGGGGTTGTGTTTCTTGGGTAGGAACCACACAGTACAGTAGATGAGGTAACTGAGCCGAGATGTCTTAGCTTCGTGAGTGAAACTGAGCCCAATTAACGTTGGTTGATGCCTTTTCATCCCATCGACATGTTTTCTTTTCTATGACTGATCTCCCCCTCATTCGTTGGTCTTTCCTTTCTAGTCGTGCCTGACATATAGTGTGTGTAAGGCATGAGGATCCATTTCTATCGTTTCCAGACACATTAGTGCCTACTGGGACTTATTCCCATTAGGGGTTGAAATGAAGACTCGCTATTATCTGGCACTCCTGCCCACAATGATGGCCATACAACAAATTTGTATTAAAAGCACGATAACATTTATTTTTCTAACATAATCGTATCGTTCAGATAAGGAACATCAAATTAACACCATCTAGTTTGGCCTTTCAATAAACTCAAAACACATCTTGTTCGCTGCTACTAATTTTTGTTTATCATTTTAAATTTCCACACACTATTTTTATATTGTAACACGACTTTTCTTTGTTTATGTAATGTTAAACATAAATGGCTGATTATTATTTTAGTCTTCTGAATTAAATAACATCGCAATTTCTAGTCTGTATCCCCTTGACCTCCGTCAAATAACACGGCTGCATCCAATTAACAATGTGTAGTTTCTATTTGTTCAAGTGAATAAATAATACATTCACGTAATGGATAAAGAAACATCTCCAATTACTATTACTCTCCAAGGCAGGTGAAAGAGATGAAATCGCGCTTGGCCGCATGACGTATCTAGTTCAAGGGCATTGGATCTCTTCGATCAATCAGATCAATGCAATTACGTACAGGAATGAATGTACATGATGACATTGTACATTACGACATGTACATCAATGTACATGAATGAATGCACAAAGACACACTTACTTGCATTTGCGAACATACTTATGTCGATCCAGAATAAACTTACAATTACAAGTTGTTCACGTACACGTGTAGATGATTAGAAGCTCTGTCGGATCCGTAACATGTGATTTGACGCTAACGCAAATGACGTCACAAATAGCTCGAAAAGCGTGAGATTGAAATATGTTTCCATATCTTTAAATTTACGTTCAATAGACTGTCAATATTTTGGAGTTATGCACGCAAGATATTATCGAGATCTACAGATGAAGGACGAAACAATTGTAGGGGTCTATTACGTTTGGATACAATTAGACAACTTTAGACATTATTAGAATTTTCTAGTTTTACAATACATTACGCATCATTCTTTTTTCTTTTTTTTGAATATCTGTGGATCTTGATAATCTCCAGCTGTGTATCTTACCAAAATTGTGAAATAGAATGTTATTTTAATGATACGAACTAAAAAAATACTTGATCTCTCACGCTTTTCAAGCTATCTACTATTATGACCCAACACTTATATAAATAAATATTTTTAAAAAATTAAAAACGGAAGCGATGTCGTGAGAACTAAGCGCATATCATTGAAGTTGGTTATTTATGAACTTTGCCATTTATATGGCAAATAAATAGTAACAATCCGCGGTGACTCATGCATTGGGGCGCAGATCCTATGATAATGCTGGCTATGGACGTGGGTTCGAATCCCGTAAAAGGCATGAGTTTATAGTAATTGTCGCTCATCGCCTCGAATTGCGTTATTGTAATAATAGCAATCATATTTATTAATAATCCTAATTTAAACTTTAAAGCATGTACTGATTTAACAGTATTCAGTTGTACCGAAACCCCCAAACCCTCTCCCCCACTTTGTCAACGTCACTATTGAAATGTTATGTAACATAACATAGGATACGACTAAAAACGGCAATTTCCGCGATTTCGGTAACCTCTATTGGAACTACCCTTGATCCACGATCCACGATCTATATTTAACTAACATAAACTTCCTAATAAAACCGTACGGCGTTCCATTTATAAAATCGTTTTATTGCGAATATTCATCCTTGTCCTAGATGTGAATTATTGATAGCCGAATAGCAGCCAGGGTAGACGTGCACGGCTAGGATGGTGTATTGTGTTTTTATTATCTGACCGATGGTCGTATGTATCCTGTGGTACGCATGCACGCCCGGGCGGCGCTCGTCACGCTAGCGTCGGGACGGCACGGGACGGCGCTGCACGCGAACCCGTACCGCGCTCATTTGCATGATCAAGTAGCGGCACCCGCGACATGAACGACGCACAGGTTAAATGAGCCCTCACCGAACACACACACACAACTAAACAATTATTTATTATAGGCCATATAGTTTTTCGACACAGAGGCTGTTTAAAAACAATGTTTTTTTAAGTATTGATAGAAAAGAATGTTTAGCAGTAAACTAAAAATGCTTTAATTCGTAATTAAATAAAGAAGTAAGTAAGTGAGTAGGTAAGTGAGTGACTAGTGAGTGAGTAAGTAAGTACATAAGTAAGTAAGTAAGTAAGTAAGTAAATAAGTAAGTAAGTAAGTAAGTAAGTAAGTACCTAAGTAAGTACGTGAGTAAGTAAGCACGTAAGTAAGCATTTATTGTATTAAATATGTTTATTTTCTGAAAAGTTAGTATAATCCAAGAGACGTAAATTTCTTTGATTTTTTTATTATTTGTCATGGACGGTTTACACACTTTTCTTAGATTATTTTGTTCCTAGACACGTATTTTCCTAACTGTTCTACTTTGGATCGCTACCATTGGCCGGATTTATAAAAGTTTGACTCTCATTGGCTGGGCTAAGAATTTTAGGGATCAGAAGTAACCATGTTGCTATGGTTTCCTTTGTTCTTAAATCTTAGGATGTTATGTGAACGTGAACGCCATGATTTTACTGGCTTGATTCAACGTTATTAAATCTTAAATCTATAAGCATAGCAGTGTGTAAACCGACCTTTACTTGAACCTCGACGTGTCTACCTTGTATTTTAATTTAATTTTTGAAGAAAGTCTTCACGAGAACTCAAAAGACTATTTTTGTCCGTCAGCATTATTTTTGTAGGCTATTGTTGATTTATTTTTGTAAACCCACCTTACCTAGGCCACATGTAAACACGGCTATCGAGTTCGAGGATTCACTAAGAAATAAAACGAGTAGATATTCGCCGGGTTAGAGTTCGAGACAAATATTTTGACAACTCGAACCGTCCGAAATGATAATCAGAAAGAGAATTTGTAAAAAAAAAGTGGATAAAACGAAATCTGTACGAAATGGAAGGGCCATCAATTTATTTTGTTCTCACACGCAACCATGCAAACAAAGTGTTAACAAATACAAAACAATCAAAAACGTCGTGTTAAATTAAAGCAATGTTCACTATTTGAATTCGTGTACGCTAACGAGAGTGTGTTAAATCCCTAGTGATACATTTCCTATAAATCAATACCGATTGTAACTGTGTCTACCCCGTCCGTGAACGTGTGACCTCTACATAGAAATGTCACCACGGTAATACATCTATATCAACACAATGTGCGAGCAAGTAATATTATAGTTTACTATATAGAAATCATTAACCACATTCATAAATCAAACAACACAGTAATTATATACGGCTGAAAACTCCTACCATTAAATTATCTAGTTTGCCCTAGTTGCCAGTTGGTACGGCTGGGAAGGTGACTAGTTACAGACATCAAGTTTTTATCACGGCAGAGTTTCAAACAAAAGTCAATTTATTGGAATTTAATTAATTCCATATAGGATAGCGTTGAAGCTAGAGTTTCATTATATTACACAATGACGCAGTTCTACATTGTCTGGTGTCCAATCGCCTGCGTCTTCCCCCCCTTCCCCCCCCCCCTGCATCCCAAGTAATTTTGACCTTTATCTCCCCCCCCCCCCCTTCCCGTGGAAGAAATCTTGGTTGATGAATTCGATCCGTTTTTCTTAGTAATGTAGGCCAATGTACTTTTCAAGAAATCTATGTTTTAGAAATACCGCTATGGTATCTTTTAGATTGCAATATAAGTGCAATATAAGTGGTAAGAAGTGCACCAAATTCAGCAGCTATAAGTACTTTTTGTAAAACATTGTGCGGTTTTGAACATGCCCTGTTCTTCCAATTAAAAAAAGGGCAACTCAGAAAATTCCACAGTTTAAATTAATTTTTCTTAACAGTATGAAACAAAATGAGGTTTCGGCTTCAAGCATTGCGTTCCAACGAAAAACAAGAACCGTACATTTAACAACAATGACACAGGTCTTGCAATAGTCTGCAACAACGCGTTCAATCATTGTAAGGTCAAGATTTCAAAACACTATAATTATTAATTTTGTAGATCTCACTTGTGATTTAAAAGACTAGTTTACAACCCAAAACAACAGTAAAATAGTAAATCAAGACCAGCTCCAACCTTCACTTTATAAAAGGAAAAGGCATCCTACCAAAAATGGGGTTTTAAATAGATTTCTAGTAAATTAGAGACTCGCCCTCCGAATAAAAATTAAAAATAAATTTCAAATTTGGCAAACACTTGCTATCATAAATGTTAGCTGGAAATTCCACACATCAATACAGTGACAGGGAATGACGTCTCAGTGAAGTAACGAGTCATGTTTCAATGAACCAATTTTCAAGTTTTTTAGTGACTATTTTACCGATAAGGGAACGGAATATCCACAGGAAATTAGTTCCAAATATTAACAATCAGTATATTTACACATTCAAAGACACACAATAACGGGTTTTTAAATACATTTCGACCAGAGATTGACAGCACTGAATAACATTAATTAATTACGAATTACGATTGAGGGGGATGTGACAAACAATTGGTTGCTAGGCAACTCCATTGTTCTATCTTTCTTTTGTTCGAAACAAAACATGTGTAGTACATTTATACATTGACAGCGTTGTGCACTTGTGCACCTCATTATGACGTTACTTACTATTTTACTTCATTTCAGCGTTAAAGAAAAAAGTGGAAATATTGAAAATGAAGGACAATTGTCCTATTTCCCTTCGATATTTTTTAATCAATCCTCAACTCAATCGATTTTACAAGTGATAAAAATGCATCCACTTCGGGCTCGCTGTACCTATTATTCATGTCACTCCTTTCAAAAATGATTTTTCAGTTTAAAAATATAAACGTGTCACGCGAAGAACTATACCAAACCTGGGGACAAGATATTTTGAAATATACTATGGCACCGTTTTGGTGTTGCCTTTAAAAGGCATACGTTTGTGTGTACTCTACATCTTTCCACTGGGTAATTGCGCAAGGTAAATGTTGGATGCGTCTATTTCTAGTTGACGTGACAGCTAAATGTTGGTATGACAGACATGATCCATGCTAGTTCTCGTCTGGGAGAGATAAGCAACAAAACCTGACTAAGCTGTATATTATCTTCAAGGTGTCTCCATTAGGTAATCATATCTGAGAAAGTGCGGCTAACATTTATCAACAGGAAACTATTTGGAAAAGCACACTCGTTGAAAAATAAAAACTTTCACATTTGCTTATAAAAAAATGTGTTAGGTTTTTAAAAACTGATATGGCACATCAGCAATGCGAAGCGCTACGCATATTGTAAGGTAAGCTAGGTCAATTTACGGTACAGTGGCCAAAGGGTGAAACCAAGTTGTGAACTTTTATTAGGTATTCATTGTATTCAGAAATGTGTTGGCATTTAGACGAAACACATTGTTGTTTTATTATATGATTTAGAGGAAAATTATCTAGCCACAGACAAGGTGCAGCGGTTGGTTCATTCTTTAACTGTTTTAACTTTCTTTACAGCAAACAAAAAACAAAAGAAAACAAACAAACAAACAAACGTTTGGGAAATAATTCATGCAATATTATGTGACTGATCCTCCTCATGTAAACACATCCTACCTAGCACTTATCCTAGTAATGTTAACACATATCCTCGTAATGTAAACTACAAAATGTACACGCTCAACATCGAAATCACACAAGGTATGCGCACACTGTTGCCATTCATGTATGGGCACCGCTTCTCTGTGGCTATAGCTACCTACACCTTCTGGGTGAATGCGCAAATGTAATCATAAAACCAAATGCAATTACCATTCATGGAATAACAACACATAGAACGACAATACCAATTATTTTGAATATCCTTCTGTGATTCGCTGGAGTTCTATCCATTGAATTGATAGGTTCTGCTATAATTATCGGTAAATTAACCATCCATATATTTTCGATTCTATTATTTTCTCATTAGGTTGTTGGTTTCTTTTCTTATCTGTCTACACTAATGCACTAATCACAGAAAATAGGCTTAATCAAAACTAATGACTGCACCCTAACTATAAAACTAGGAGGCAGCTGGTGCGGTACAATCTAGTGTTTTGATGAGTGTGGTCTAGCCTATTACTTTTAAACGCTAATAATAACTCGGATGTTTTAAATGCATTCTGTTGTCAAACAGGGATACAGAATCCAGCTGCAGTGGCTGCTAAATTTAAAGTTTTATGTAGACAGATAACTTATGGACCAACCACACCACTCAGTCAATCTCAAGTGAATAGTTGGTTGCAATAAAGTGTGCTTTGATGTTACTAACCCGTAATGGCGCACGGAATACCATTAGGCGACTGGTTCCTGTTGTGAAGGCGTATTAAAACAAATAAATGAACTTCGTACATTGAAAATCCATCAGAATCCAATATAAATCCTTTTTATCTTTTTTTCGCTTACAAGTTATAATATGAGAAACTAGAATTCACATGGGCAATTGAATCATTTTGCCGGGTAAATGGTGCTAAAAGCACAAATAGTGTATTTATAAATAACGTATACGCTCCAGGAAATAAAGGATAATATACTAAATAATAGGCTTACCACGTCTGAGGAATTAAATGTTTTTATCGCAGATAGTATTTCAGAATGTTTCATTCGTTGAGAAATTTTACATAATAGGTTTAACTTTATATACATACTAAGAATTTCCTATTTATGAAACTAACGATTTAGGCCTACTTGTTGAAAACACGTTTCCATTTCTGTAGAGTTACTTCTCCTAAATTTCAGAAGTGTTATGTTTAAAAACAGTCTACTCATGTGGTCCTCCTACAGTTCAGCCAAAGGCAGTCACGCTAGAAACATCGAGACAATCACCTCGCCACTGGCAAGCGGGATAATTTCTTCAGTAATTTGGCAACGCTGCGTCGCTCTTCTGTTTACAAGACATGCAGTCTGCCTAACGTAACGCTATCTCTTTCTTCCGTTTTCTGTTTACAAGACATACCGTTTGCTCTAGTCTAACGTAACGCTATCTCTTTCTTCCGTTTTCTGTTTACAAGACATACAGTCTGCTGTTTTCTGTTTACAAGACATAGGCCTACCGTCTGCTCTAGTCTAACATAAAACGCTGCATTGCCGAAACTGTTTTTGACGTATGATAGATATGCACTCAACCGCTCGCTGTTAGTTTAGCTAACCCTACTGTGATGTCACCGATTATTACATATTTTACAACTGTCAGTGTCAGCACTTACATGTTTTTGCATCGTTATCAAACATGTTTAAATTGACATCGTGATCAATTCTTCAATATCATAAACATAAAATCCTTAACATTCCTAAACAACCTATCAAGATAATAGATATTAAAAGAACACGCCATTAGAAATATTTCCAGTTAGATTTCACTATAAATAAATTCCCCATCTGGTCTTGGTTATTGCATTCTAATAGTTCTTCAACCCGTGCTCGCACCCTTTCCATGAAACCGTAGAACATCGAGATTATGCACCCTAGTGGAACAGCGCTCAGCAAGGGGTGTAACATCTGAAACCCAACACCGTGGTCGCCACCTGGCCTGCAGAACCCATCTCACATCTTGGCGTGGGCTGAGATGAGTCGGAGAAATGCGTTATTGGATGTCGTTGTCGGGCTAGACTGGCCGGCATCTCACGGATGTAGCTTTGCAACTCGATCGTGGTCAAAATACGCCAATTTATAACAGAACGTTGTTTATAAAGTTTTACTGATGGGGCGTAGTTAAAAAGTGGTAACATTATTATTTATAATGGTGCCCAATGCACATCGACATCGATTAACCGATTAATACTCGATGTCGAAACTTTTCATTTTAAAAAAATATGATCTTTATTATCTATATTATTATCTTATGTTATGAAAACAATATTCTACATAGGCCCTACAAAATGTAGGCTAGGTAATCAAAAGTTCAAATGTATTCAATATTCCCGCCTTATAAAAAAGGCCAATATTTTTGGCAGTCTCGTTTTTCTTTTTACTAACTAGCAACTGCAACTACAACTAAGTGCTACTGTACTAGCGCTACTTTTGAGTTTAGATTGTTGATGGGTGCGCCACTCATCAACAATGAAAACTTTGTTTAAACTTTTTCTACTCGTGAATAAATGTATTTTTAAAAGCGCTACAAAATGTTAAATTTACAACAACAAAAAATGTGTTTCCATTCCTTTTGAGATTTAGTTAGGAATTGCATAATTCTAACTCATTAAATAGTGACAATTAAACTGATTTTAAATATCTTCACTTAATTTCCAATAAAAAGTGCACGAAACTCCCTCATATTCAAGATTTTTAAGAAAAGAAACAAATAGACGTTACAAAAACGCTAGATTTTGAGAAAAGGATTGCTAAAATTACGTCTTGTCATATAAGCATAATAATTAGCCTAATTGTTGCTTTAAGGCCTACATCTACTTAATAGTTAGCATATATTTATAAATCGTATTGAGAACAGAGTATAGACCTACCTACTGCACATTCTAGTGCAAAATAGTATTTATGATACAGAATGGAAGATTGTTGCTCGAACCATGATTTATAATGTCACGTTATACTAACACTGTATTCTGTCGAGTGTGGACATCCTCATATCTTGTAGCTAAACTATCTTCAAAACCTGATAACATGCTTGACGAATTAACAGCATCTAACAGAATTAAAAAACCGATCGTGCACGTTAGGTAGCAATCACAGATAAGAATTTCACAGAATACGCGAACCGTCGAGCAAGCCAGAGAAAAATAATATTCCATTATTATTATCCGTATTCAGAAATAGGAATTAATAATCGATTAAAGCAACCCCATCTCTCCCCCGCCCCCCCTTTTACGCTTAAGCTTGCCTACCCGTACTTGTACTTAAGCAGACCTTGTACTTAAGCTGATAACAATGAGAAAGATAAACCCATGACGTTTTAAAAGAGCGGAGTAAACTCGCCCATTATGATAAATTTGAGAAGTTTATGGGTTTATGGGATCACGTTACCATCTGCAAACTTCTTCATTGTTTTCCCTTCAGATTTTTTTTACGCTTTTATTGATCCATCCGTAGTTGACGTTTCTGGGAAGTATAATCGCGACCTCCCCTAGTGCCAGTTTGCACAAGAAGTTATTGAACGTCAGTGGGACCCCAAACTCCGATGACCGAAAAGTAAGCATTCATTATTTGATTTAGTGAACTAGATCGAGTCCGGATCTTCCGTGAACGCGCATCCGGTTCCGCCAGTCAACGCCGGACAAGTTTAAACCCACCGCAAATTCCACCTCTCGTGAAAAACTAAGACATAAAACCGGATCAATCACGGCTGCGTTTTGTTTTTACGAGTTCTAAGGGCACGAGGAGTAATGACGGTGGCGGGGGGGGGGGGGGGAGGGGGGGGGATATGAACGCTCGTGTCTGGCTGGTGCACTTTTCAGAATACTCTTATTGAATAAAAGTTGGCCTCATTCACGATGCATAAAGAGGTAAGGTAAAACCTGGACAATACCCCTCCCCTCCCCAACTAATTTCTGATTCACTTTCGTCAAGTACTTCTATCAACTCGCTGGGCGCTCCACGTATGTTAAAAAAAAGTCTACAGTGTACAGTCGCTATCATAAATAAATCAAAGAAGCGGTGGGAGAGAAAAAGGTTGTTACTCTTAAACGAATGTGCCTATGGATTGAGACAAGAAAATAACAAGGCAAACGAAGTTTTCTGTCTACTCTTGATTTATGTAATGCCGGTGGCTGACTGATTGTATGTATACCTTATGTACATGTATTAGTATTTATGGTACCCCTCTACAATACATCAACGAAAGTTTAGCTGTTTGGGCTCAGGTGCAACCACTTTTTTTAATCCAAATTTAGAATACGAAGAATAAGTTTCTAACACAATCTCCTTTCCAGTCTTTCTGCTGCGTTAGTAAAACAATCGTGTTTATAATTAGTATACTGGTGTAAATAGGGGCGTTGAACTGGGGTCATGACTCATGAGCCACCTTATGTGCTACCAACGCTCGTATCGCTACTACACTACTGCACTACTATACTATACTATTACTAAACTACTACACTACCAGGTATAGTGCGACACACTGGTGATACGCGAGTCAAGTCGGAAGGTAAATTAGCGGGTACAATTTTTTTCCCGCCACCGATAGTGGCGTGCGCAGGAATATATTTCGAGGGGGGGGGCTGCCCAGAGTAGACATATCTAGATAAAAAGTGCTCCAAAAACGGCATAATGGGGGTGTGAGGGGATGTCCTCCATAATAGGATTTTTTTTTAATCCGTATTTTTTTTAGTGGTTTTAAAGTGTTTTAGAAGTTGAGGTGCTTTGATGAACGGGATACATTTACCATAAACTTAACATAAACATAAACTTGTCATTGTCCAGCCGTGGCTCGTTGGTCCAGTGGTTAGCATCCGAGCTTCCAATATAGAAAGTCCCGGGTTCAAATCCCGCTTCAGGCAGAAGTTTTTTAACTTCTAATATGGATTCAATTCCATCACTTCTATAGTCTTAGGAATAAGAGAACGGTGACTTTGGAGCTGTCCTATAGCAACGAAGTACTTAATAAATTCAGAGTTGCTATGAATCAACCTTGTTGATTTTGGCATTTGTCCGCGGGTGTTCGCACTGACCAACCACTTATCTTTGGTTGGTTATCGCTCACTCGTCGAAGGTGTTCGGAGCCAACAGGATTGGCTTTAAATTTGAGTCCCTCGCTGAAAATAAGTTATGTGACTGATTGGGTGGACTCGAAATACGGATTTATTAATTTATTTACGAATATTTGCAGAGTATAATTAAAGCTGGGATTTCGGAGGGGGGGGGGGGGGGGGGGGTCCCGAGCGTCCTCTGGATACGCCACTGACCACGGACAATCGTGATATTAGTCAATGAGCTATAATGCGAATGCTATGATTGATTCCTGCTAAAAACCCTTAGAAATGCGTCCCCGACATCCAAAAACACGAAAGTATAGTAAAAATAAATATGTGGTCACCAAGACAGGCATGCCTCGTAAAAAAAACTGATTTTTGTAAACCCTACAGCAAGCATTCCTCCAAAAAAATTTAAGTGCAACATGCCATGCCTCTTCTTTGCGAAGGTTTTGCAAGTATCGTCCATTTCCCAACCCGCTCTCTTCTAATTACGAAGAAATGATTTATGATTCAATCGAAAGCGAATCAAACATAAACGTCATGGAACATGCAAATCGCGAATCAAAGTGAGGAAATAATGGGTTAAAAAAGAAGAAGAAGAAGCAATTCATAATAATTACGCCGGCGAATGTTGTGCGAACGATGTTATACTAAGAACACACACGCGACGATTCTTGAAACGTGTTCTCGTGAATGCAAGTTGGGAAAAAAGATGACCTGGGACGCGTTCTACCGCCGACCCTTATTTGGACGTGGACTCGGCGTCAGCCCCGACAGCCGCCTTGACCTGTACAAGTTGTGACCCCACACGCCCGAATGGGGGAGACTATTCCCACCCCACCCCACGCACATTACAATGTGGCGTTCCGTGAAACACGAATTAATCCTATGTTTCGTGGGTGTAATGTTTACCTAGGAAGCGTTCAGAGTTTCAGGTTCGTTGACAATCATCAAGCCAAGCTGCAACGAGATTCATTGAAGCAAACACTTGCGCACGATAAATCCTGCCGTTGTCTACCTACAGTAGTTTGTACACCCCTAAACATTGTACCACCCCTCTATAAGGGTAGCCAGTAGCCACTCAAGGAATCCATGCTTGTCTTCTCTGTGCTTCCTGTTCCTGGTTTCGATTTTTACTATTTGGTATCCACAAGATTTGTTTGTACTAATTTCCTGGATGAAAATAATTACGTTTGAAATTGTACTTTTCTGTCTACCTACAAGTACAACAACGGATAGGCCTAGTAGGCTACAACAACACACACACATAAATGTACATTAGGTAATATATTACGTACGTACCTGCATTGTTACAAACGTCAATGAAATGTCACCACACACGAACACAATACTCGCACACGAAACACGATGTACGTATACAAGCAAAACGTAAATAAAGGAAGCGATAGCTCCGGGTTTAAACTTTCCCACAACAACACAAGTCAGTCAAACGTAAACAAACCTAGATTGATTTTTTAACACCACGACAACAAAACAAAGCACCGACGTCATTAGTTGTACGTCATAATCTCTGTGTTCCACTGATCCACGATGTACGTCACTAAGGTAATGCGAAGTTGTCACCGAAGTTATCGACGCACGTGTTCCGGCAGCAGCGGGTCTGAAGTATGCATGCACTCACGACGCTCG